>SNQJ01S0013132.1:102197-119683 GCA_010110895.2 Picea sitchensis
CACTGACAAATTCAGTGACCTTCATCTCATTATTCCACAATCAATCATGGGTTCTCTAACCATACTTCTACGATAACTCAATCTACAAAGCATCTTCCCGTGAGGGATTTCACCATAAGGGGACCACTTTGGAGTTCATCCATTTGTACTTCTTATCAACCATGACAAAACAATAATGAGTCATCTTCAAATCAAACAAACTCAGGTCCATTACCCAAACCTTTGTGCTATCAGAATTTTCTATCGCACTTTCTTCAAGGGTTGACATCAATGACAACCAACCTTAATCAACATGGCGACCTCATTATCAAACCCAGATGATGTCCAAAGAAAAACATATTCCCAGGTGGAAAGATATTTTCGACCATCCGTGCCCAATAATATTGAGTACTTATAAGTGTTTGAGAATGATGAAAATTTGGAAATTTCTTTGTCTAAACATGAGGATGAAGAAGACAATACCTCGATTGTCATCCCAAAAGACTGTATACAAGTTGAATATTTGTTTACAAAATACAATCATGCCAAGAATCTTCTTGAAGAAGTTCCAGTTCTTAAGGTGCAAGAAACAAGAAAAGTCAATAATGGAACGGACAAGTCCCTGAAATATGTCAACTTGGGAGTTGATTGCACCACCGAAGAGGTTGATCAATATGTTGTCGTATTCAAAGAATATATTAATGTGTTTTCCTGGACCTATGATGATTTGAAAGCCTATGATAAAATGATATTCCAGCATACCATTCCTTTGAGGGGAGAAGCTAAACCAGTGAAAAAAAAATAAGGATGATGAATCCCAAGATAAAACCTCTGGTAAAAATTGAATGGGAGAAGTTGAAGAAGGCAGGGATAATTTATCCCATCAAACATTCAGAATGGATTTCAAATCAAGTGATTGTAAGGAAGAAGACTGGGGAAATCTGAATGTGTGTTGACTTCATAGATCTTAACAACTTTCCTTTGCCTAACATGGAGTTTCTTCTACAACAAGTTACTGGATCAACCTGCATGTCCATTTTGGATGGTTTCTCTGAATATAATCAGGTTTTAGTAGATGAGGAAGATAGATAAAAGACAACATTTATCACACCATGGGAGACATATGCATATTCTAGAATGTCCTTTGGTTTGAAGAATGTTGGAGCCATATTCCAAAGAACCATGGATCATGCATTCAACGGGTTGATAGGAAAGTTTATGGAAGACTATCAAGATAACTTGATGGTGCATTCAAACAAAAGGGAGGATCACATCCATCATTTAAGAAATGTTTTTGAAAGATGTAGATTATACAGTGTTTCTCTGAATCCAAATAAATTCATGTTCGTTGTGACTCAAAGCAAGTTGTTGGGCCATATTGTATGCAATGAAGCGATTTACATAGATTCGGAAAGAGTTAAAGCAATAAATGAGCTCAACCCCTGACATCCAATAAGGGAGTCCAGTCATTCTTCGGGAAAATCAATTTTGTGCTAAGATTTGTTCCTGATTATGCAAGCATCTAAAGCCGATCAATTTGTTGTTGAAGAAGGAGAAAAGATTCAAGTAGACAGCAGATACTCAAGAAGCATTCAATAATATCAAAGGGGAAATCACCATCACTCTTGTCTTCATCAGTCCGGACTTCGAAAGAGACTTTATTATCTATTAATTTGCTACAAAGGTGGTTGTTGCATCCATTCTCACTCAGAAAAATAGCAACGGAGAAGAACTCTCGATAAGTTTTATGAGAAAAACCCTACACGGCTATGAGTTGAGGTATTCAGAACTCAGAAGCAAGCCTTGGCTCTTGTAAAAGGAGTATCACACTTTCAGATGTATATATTAAACTCCCATGTTATAACTTATGTTCCCTCATCACCAGTGAAGATGCTTCTAAATCAACAATCGAGAGAAGGAAAATGGGTTAACTGGTTAGCAAAAATTCAAGAATATGATATCGAAATTAAACCTTTAAAGGCAATCAAAAGACAAGGTTTAGGCAAGCTCATTGCAAATGGGGACTCAGTCGATGGGATGATTTCAATCTCAATCGAAGAACCATTAGTTGATTCAAAATGGTACGGAGATATCATATTCTACTTAAGGTCTGGGCAATTTCCTATCACAATGAATCCCAATGAGCGAAGGACACTCAAGATGAAGGCAAACCAATACGTGTTTATTGCTAACATACTATTCAGAAGGAATTTTGATGGTATACTACTTAGATGCGTCGATGAAAATCAAGCCCAAATATTGATCAAAGAATCTCATGAGGGAATATATGGCGGACACTTTGCACCCACTGCAACCGCCCACAAAATAATCAGAGTGGGGTTTTACTGGCCATCAGTCTTCAGAGACTCGTATGCCACAATAAGGAGGTGTTTGTCATGCCAGCAATTTTCAGGAAAGATGAAGAAATTCATGATGCCCTTGCAGCCAATTGTGGTAGAAAAACCATTTTCCCAATGGGGACTTGATGTTGTTGGGCCAATTAATCCAAAATCTAGCAAGGGGCATATGTACATTATGATAGCTACCAATTATTTCACAAAATGGTCGGAAGTGGTGGTGCTAAAGAAGGTCGATGTTGAAGAATTGATTAAATTCCTCAAGGACAACATTTTGTGGATATTTGGTGTCCCTGGTAAATTTATCACAGACATCAGAGCATCAAGAGGTATTTTGATCAAAGCGAAACTATGAAGAATTTCCAGAAGGGAGAGTTGGTGCTACTATGGAACAAGGCCAAGGAGAAGTTGTCCATGCATACAAAGTTCAAAGCACTCTGGATCGAACCCTATGTCGTCGAAAATATATTTGGATTTAACAAAAATGCCATACCTTGTTGAATTTTGGCTTATTATAGAGAGTGACCTTGTAGAGCGTGCCCTGCATGGAATATTGTTTGAATTGATCTGAAATTGTTAAACTGAATAATATAGACTCTACTCTAACCAACACATTTGGTCTTACTAAATTTGGATTTGTTATGAAGAAGTTATGACATTTTTACCTGAAACACATGTTTTAGATTAGTTTTGGGACTAGACACAAACCCTATTTTTCACAAAGCCAAAAATACAATGACCCACAAGCTGAATTTTTTACCACAGATTTACACTCCATGGAAAATAGGGTTTGTGGCTAGTCCTAAAACTAATCTAAAACAAGTGTTTTGGGTAAAAACATCATAACTTCTTCATAACAGATCCAAATTCAGTAATACCAAATGTGTTGGTTAGAGTACAATCTGTATTATTCTTTGTAATAGTTTCAGATCGATTCAACAAATATTCCATGCGGGGCATGCTCTACAAGGTCGCTCTCTAGAATAAGCCAGAATTCAGCAAGGTATGTCATTTTTTCTATAACTCCTTTTATGAGAAGTTTCAAGTAGTGACACATGGAGGAATTACACAAAACACATTGAAGAACATTGTGTATCAGTTTCATATCTTTATTCATTAAAGGTACAAAGTTATGATTGCTTCAAGTTAGGGTTGTTGACTAATCCAAAACTAGTCATGTGAGACAAAAGAAATGTTTGATGAAAATGCAAGTCTCTTATTGTTAAAGTTAAGGAAGATTTGCAGGTATGTGATCATATACACCAGATCTATTACAGAGTTACAAATCATATTTGGATGATGAAATTGATGACGGCTTTCGGTTGAGGTACAAGTTGGGTACATGGTTGAGACAAGTAGTTGATGAGTTAGCACATACATGAAGTGTATAATTGATGATGTTGGTACATATTGATGATTCATAGTTGATGAGTAGTTGACACATGATTGGTACATACTTGGTACATGGTTGGTTGCACTTGTTTATGGTACAGGTTGATTACATGTTGTTTGGTACAGGTTGGTGCATGGTTGATGCACTTGTTTATGGTATAGGTTGATTACAGGTTGAGGTACAGCTTGATGCATGGTTGATGCATGGTTCATGTTTATTGGTACAGGTTTACAGAGGTATATCTCATAGTGATAGGGTGATAATGGTTCCATCATTCTACTTCTACTTCAGGGCGGTTGGACGGGGCAAGGACAGGTGGTTGTAGCCACTTTTCGGTTGTAGTCGGAGAACATAGGGGGTTGTAGCCTCCTTCTGGTTATAGCCAGAGAGTTGGGGAGTTGGAGATTCCCTTGGGTTGTAGCCTGAGAAACTAGGGGGTTGGAGCCTCCTTCCAGTTGCAACTAGGAAACAAAGGAAGTTGGTGCTTCCAATGAATGTGATTCTTCAAGACATATAAGAAAAAACATTATGTGGTTTTATCCCGCTTTGGGTTTCGACGTAAAACATTGGTGTACTGTGTATGTGTAAGATTGTTCATTTGTTCATTTCTCATTATTGGATGATAATTCTACATTGATATAACACTTGGATTATTTGGTTTAAAAAGGATTATAATTGCTCTATCACTGATTCAGCCCCCCTCTTAGTAATCCAACAGATAGCAACTAGAGGAATTGGCATCTGAAGTTGATGGAAGCATTATGGGAAAGCAGAACAACCCCGAAGAATAGCACAGGGATGTATCCATATCTATTTGTTTATGGGAAAGAGGCGAAAATGTCGATTATCCCCGAGCTCAATGCATTGATATTTGTGGTTAATACCAAGGATACAGAAGATAATTCACCCATCCAGAAGAGAATCAACCACTTGTTAAAGTTGGAAGAGGAATGAAGGAAGGCCCTGAATCGAAATTCTCGGAGGAAACAGAGCATCAAGGGGTATTTTGATCAAAGCGCAACTATGAAGAATTTCCAGAAGGGAGATTTGGTGCTACTATGGAACAAGGCCAAGGAGAAGTCATCCATGCATACAAATTTCAAAGCACTCTGGATCGGACCCTATGCTGTGGAAAAGATATTTGGATTTAACTCCTATATGCTCCAAGACATGAAAGGAAAAAGGTTAATGTTGTTTGTCAACGGGAAACATTTGAAAGGTTTCTTCTCCTAAGAATTTTTCATTCTCATTGTACATAATTTTATTTTTGTTCATTTTGTATATTCTTAATATGACTCCATAGCTTAATGGGTGGAAGCACCTAGTCACGAGAGATTTTGGATTCTTGACAATCGACAGGGAGTAATCGTCCCATAGTTTGAGCCTGTTGTTGAGTTCATTACTCGCTTCTGAAATTTCCCTCCTCTTTTCTATTTTCCCAAATTATTTTCTCCCCTTATTTTCCCTCTTCTATACTTACCCAGTTTTTTTAACTTTTCTTTTGTCCCTTCTACTTTCCCCTTCTAGTTCTATACTTAGTCATTTTTTCAGAACAACGGGTTCTCGGGTTGGCGGACTTACAAATCCTCACCTCCATCCATAACCTCACATCACGAGTCCGATCGACCGTCGTGTTGTTCTATACTTGTTCAATTTTACGATCGTGGGTTCTCGGGTTGGCGGGGTCGAACTCTCATACCCCATGTTTCGTGATATACACTTTGCATCCAAAATTTCTGTGATCTACATTATGACCCCCGGACTTCCCAAAATTCCAATTCTCATTCCTCCTATGATGATTCTGACCGACCGTCGTGTTGTTCTATACTTAGTCAATTTTGAGCCTTCTACATATCGCAGGCTCACGGGTTCCCGGGTTCACAAAAGTCTCAAATCCTATTTTGCTCTCATTCATCCTCGCCACCCTCGCGCTCTTACTAGTTCACATTTACTATGCTTTGAATGCTAAGACCTCATCATGGAGGTTCGAAATGATTTTCATTAATAAGCGAAGGGCTCGAGGAGATCTCCTATTAAAACGCATTAAACGGGGATTTACGGAGGATTATATTATCCCTCTCAAGCGTTCATTTTAAACATTATCTGGAACAAAGGAACGTTCTCATCAACTTATGGAAGTAACTCGACAACAGTTATGTGGAGATACATTGAATATTTTCGGGTGTGAGGACCATAGTTTTCAGTGGTCCAGAGCATATTCCTACTACTCATCCCCTTCTTCCCATAAAGAAGTAATCTGGACGTCTAGAATTACGTGTGTAGGTTGTGTCCTAGAAGTATTTGACTGTAAGGTGTTGGTCACCTGGTGTGCCAAGAGATATATTCCAAGTGAGTGGATCATTCAGTTGTGGGATCATTCCCATGTCTCTTTGTCAGGTATTTTGTAAGATGTTGAGATTTCTCGAGCCAACACTTACCTTCAAGGGAGAAGATTGCAGAGAATTCTTAAAGAAGCATGACAATGGATTAGACATCTTACATGAATTATTGGAGAACCCAACGGCCATCCCCAAGGACATCACGAGATTGTAGGTTATCTCATTCAAAAATCCTTTCCAAGAAATTGCTTATCTTTTCACGAGGATAAAATGAAAAGAAACTAAAGCCAGCATTTCCCGCATGATTCTTTACATTATATATTTCACGGTCAAAGAACATGCCATATTCAATTGGGGCAAGTTGATTTCCATTGAATTCTCTTCCCAATTATATCAATACAAGAAGGAGAAGAAAGTATTTATGTCATCTTATTTGGTTTTCACGATAGCACATTGTTGTTAGTTCCCGAGATTATCTGTGTGTAAGAAGGTAAACTGTGAATTCGACCCGGTAACCTTATGGTATCAAACATTATGGAGGCACAAGGCCTCCCAACATTTTTATGAAGTTTTTAATGATTTTGTCTCATTTTTTAAGGGCTTGTTGTTTGGAAAGGACGCTCCCAGATGTTTGACCAAGCGAGTAAGTTCCTAGATAGGAAGGGGACACTAGAACAAATGGAGAATTATAATCTCATGAGGATTTTCGGTTCCAAGGAAAATCCTTCCTTCCTTCCGTGCCACATATCTAAAAAAATGTTTGTTGCTGAAATAGCAAGGCAGTACAACTACTGGTTGCATTTTTTCCATGAAAAGAGAAAAAATAAATTCATACCTCTCCCTTGGAAAGTTGAGGACTTCATATTCAGAAATATGAACAAGATTGATGAATTTGCAGACCATTTCCACAACCTGAATCTAAGATATGATGAAAGGGTAAAAGGGTTCGACCCTAACGGAATTTTTGTAGAACATCTAATGGCAGTTGGTTTGAGTAATTATTTTGTTAATGTTATTCTGAATGAAGATGGAGATAATGTCCCAGGCACTCCCGCTCGTGACACTAGTGACCTGGAAACAATACTTAGCACTAATGAGTCATACAAACGGAAAGGAAAAGGTTCAGATGAGAAGAGTGACCAATCCCCAACTGTCACTCCAAAGAGTACGACATCTCAGAGCAGTGCTCCAATGATCCGGGATCTTTTCATCGATGTGATTTATTAAAGAATTGTATTAAATGAGCATAAACTAAAGTGCACCATAAAGAAGGGAAAACTCAATAATAAAGAGACTTAAGCATCAAATCAGAACACAAAAAAATTGATAACGGAGTTCATCCCTGATGGATTACGTCTTCGGGCCCTGCTCTCAAATGGGTAGGCCTTTTTATTAACTCAACAAAATAATTTGGAAAAATACATAAGTATACCTCATTTTATAATTAAGATTCAAAACAATTTCTCAGATCAGAAAACGGACAGCACCATTGAATTTGTGGCATCGAATTACCCAAAAATGACAGTCTCCATGCCTCAATCTGACTCTGTCACTCCCAAGCCCATGATAAATCTCGTCTTGGTTTCTATGCCTGCAACCTGCAATTAATTCTCTGAAATATACCTCATAAAATGTGCTTGGTTGTACCGTCCAGTGTGTTACACATCAAAATTACTCACTTCAATAGTGTCACAAGTGTCATCATTACAACTGTTGTAAGTGTCACATCTTGTCTGTAAGTGTCACATCTTGACCACAAGTGTTGCAAGTGTCGCAAACATCATGTTTCCATCTTGCCTATGTCATGCCTCTAACGACATCACAGGGACACTTAAGACACCCTCAAAGACTAGTTTTAGGAAGAGAAATCATTTGATGAAGAGTACAAAGCATTTTCCATGAAGAAAACCACTCAAAAATTATTTTTGGAAGGCATCACTCCCCTACCCACTATCAGGGAGTGTCGATGCTCCCTGGCCTTCTTTGGGGGAGCGTTGAAACACTCTATGCACCCTTTTGGGGGAGCGCTGCCCTTTCTGAGCAAATTTTGGTTTGTTGAGATAAATCAGGGAAGAATCCCCTCAATCTCTGAAGTTGGTTGGATTCGAATCTGAGGTCAAGGCATGATCTTAGGGAAGATCCACAACTGAAGGAGAGGAATCCTCAACTTATCCCAAAGATCTCTCAAGTGGTTAGGTCTCTCCAAACTTATATAAGGAGGCCTTCTCATGGTAAAAAAGATATGGATATTGAGAGATACCAAACTTATGATCTCATGAGTGGTATTGACATATGGAGAAATTGTGAAGTATCAAAATTATGATCTCATAAGGGAGATATCATTGAAGCATCAGCATTCTGTGTGGATTATTTGAGCAATTTTCTGGACAAAGAGAGCTTGGTAAAGTTGTTGCACTACATCCATGGTTGTAAGCACCACTTTGTTCTCATTAATATAAATCTATGCTTGGCTTGTTTCCTTTAAAGTTTGCGTACATTTCATGAACTTGTTTCTTTTATATATCCATTATGAAGCTAATCATGGTAGAGTAGGAAGTATCATTGTTATTGCTCATTGTACCACAGGACCTTATGAAGAGCTTGGAGATCAAGATCAGCCTGGATCAAGCAAGGAAAAACGTCAGTAAAAAGGTATTTACTATTCTTCCTTCCTCTTCTTTGATAGTTTAGATTTATAAAAATGAATTCCAGTGTCCACAATAGCATTTTTTGTCTTGGTCATAGGGGTCTATTATCCAAGAGGAAATCCGCTTGTCCGCAGGGGGATTCTCCTGTAATAGAGCGCCCTCCTCCCATGTATTGGCAGTTTGTGTTTTTAAATTAAAAGTTGGGAATATTGAGAAATGGGGTCATTTGGCCCAATGGTTATCGAAGGATATGTTAAGGCGTTGGTTGGGGAGGTCTCGGGGTCAAACCCGCGAGCCTCTACCTTTTGGCTATAGTTATAAAAAACATATATGGTGGGATAACCATCGCCAATTTTGGAGATTCTGCCATTTAAATTTGTCAAAGCCTGGATATAATGGAGGTCGGCTACCAAATTTGGTGGAACCTCCGCCAGATTTGGTGGACTAGACTTTTTTTAATTTTGCAAATTTGGTTACGGACCCTCATTGGGAATTTTTCCACTGCCACGTGGCAGCCATTCATTGGCCCATGTCACCTACTTACACAGTCACTACCACGTCACCTCCTGCCTGGTCAACTCACCACGTCACCTACCAGGTGGTTGTATAGATGCTACATGTATACCATGTCCTGTATGGCCTGCCACATGGTAGTACGTACTACCATGTGGCACTTTTCTAGTGGTCCACATACCGACCAGAAAATGCCAAAAATGGGTGACAGGTGGCAGCTTCTGGTGCTGCCACATCATCATGTTGATGTCATCATGACATGTATCGATATTTGACTATGCCACATACTCTGTACGGATGCTAATGTCATATGTATTGATGTTGACGTTAGTAGTACACATGCTGACTCGTCCCTGTTGACTAGGCTAGGTTGACCAAAACTTTGACTGCGAATGTATTTTGATCTATAACTTTGTTTGATGAACCGTTTACGTCATTGGAAATCTTGTGAAGTGCTCTTCGTGATGATGCCAATTTTGCTGAGTTTTGAGGACTTTTAATTTTTTCCTTTTCTCCACCTGCTGAGGCCATTCTAAGATTCGTGAGGAACATTTGAGAATTCTTAGTTATCCTTATGCCTCCCTAGATCCCTTCGAATCACGCCTTCCCACTAAGAGATTTTTGGACCACCAAAATCCTTTATCAATCAACAAGTAAGTGAGGGAAAAGTTCCCTCACTTTGTCTGACTCCATCCACTTTGCCTTGCTTGGATGTGTGCCCTTTAAGCCCACTCGAAGATAATCGACATCACCTCTACGTGAATTCTTCATCCTTTTGTCCACGATGATATATTCCTTTAACTCATCCAAGTACTCAAGAGAAAACTCATCAACCAAGGGTAGTGAAATTTCCTCACCTTGATCCATGATCATGGGAGGCTCATCAAGTTTCAAGTTTTTCACATTTACAACTGAGTAAATCTGCATATAAGGTGGAATATCTGGACAAAAAGCATTGGTGTCGCTTTTCTCCAAAATAGTGAAGGTTCCATATCGGATAGGCTTGAGTTTCTTACCTTCACCCTTCAACCGCTCCTTGATGATGTGAATCCATACCTAGTCTCCAACCTGGAATTGATGATCAACCCTATGCTTGTCATGTCGAGCCTTATATTGTGCTTGAATTTTCTCCAACTATTCCTTGGTTGCTTGGTGCACTTGTTGGATCTATTGAATGAACTTGTGGGCCCTATATTCATTTCGATCTTCATTTGAATCGACATCTTTCCCATGCATCAAGTCCAAAGGGACCTTATAAAAGTATCCAAAACGTGTCTCAAATGGTGAACATTGAGTGGAGGAATGTAAGTCTCGATTGTAAGCATGATGAATATACGGTATCTGGTCATCCCACAACTTGGGATGTTTACTGCAGTAGCCTCGAAGAAAATGTACCATTGTTCGATTAACAACCTCTATCTGACTGTCGGTTTGTGGATGAAAATCCGTACTCCTCTTCAACTTGGTGTCCATCATTCTCCATAAACTTGTCCAAAACTATCCAAGGAATAGAGTATCTCGATCCGAGATAATGGACATGGGAAACCCAAAGTGGACCCAAACATACTAAAAGAAGATATTAGCAGTTTGCTCAGCAGTGACCTTCTTTTCAGATGGCATCAAAATACACATCTTGCTAAACCTATCCACTACTACATACAAGTAGTCATGACCCCTTTTCGACATTGGTAAACCCCCTACAAAGTCCATGGAAATAATTTCCCATGGATGAGATGGAACATGAAGTGGTGAGTACAACCCCAAATTTTTATTAGTGGGCTTACAAGTAGAGCACATCACACACCCCTTTACATACTTGGTTACAATTTCTTTCATCTGAGGCCAGTAAAAAAACCTTTGCAAATGAGCCATGGTTTTTCCTACCCCAAAATGCCTAGACACAAGAGAAGCATGAGCTTCTCGTATTACATGGACTCGTTCATTTTTAGGAATACATAGCTTTCCAAGATGGTAGATTAAGTTGTCCTATGAACAATGGTTATCCACCTGTGCACCATGAGTTAGCTTCTCAAATAGATACTTAAAATATTCATCAACACATATTGTTCAACATGGCTATCATGAGATAAAGAAGCATTCTTCAAAACAATTTGCAGCAATAGGAGGTCTAGAAAGCATATCAACTACTTTGTTACTTTTACCCCTTTTATACTTTATTACCAAATGGAACTATTGAAGAAAAACCATCCACCTATAATGTCAAGATTGATGCAGCTTGGTTTGTGTTTGGATATATTTTAAGGGATGGTGATCTGTATGTATGATTGTTTCCTTCCCTAACAAGTAATGCTTCCATTTTTTCACATTTTGAACTAATGCATGCAATGCTTTATCATATGTAGGATAGTTAACAATAGCTTGGTTAAAATTTTCATAGTGGTAATAGTTAGGGTTATGATACTGCATCAATATTTCACCCATGGCATAAGTTATGGCATTTGTCTTGATCTCAAATGGTTATTGAAGATTCAACAATGCTAATACTCGTGTTGTACTGATCTTTTCCTTCAAAGTGTCAAAGTCTTTTTGTTGCTTTCCACCCCAATAAAAAGTGTTCTTCACACTGGTCAAGGCATGCAAAGGAGCTACAATAAATGATAATTTTGCGTTGAATCTCCTCCAGTACTGAACTGCACCCAAGAAGCTCTGTACTTCACTTACATTTTTGGGCTCAAGCCAATTTACAATTACATCAATTTTGGAAGGATCAATTTTCAATTGTCCTCCTCATACAATATGACCTAAGTACACCACTGTAGTCTTTCCAAACTCACATTTGGACAATTTGACATACAAATTTTCCCTTCGCCAAGTATCCAATACTTGCTTTACATGTCATACATGTTCATCCCAAGTCCCACTAAATATAAGAATGCCATCTAAATACACAATTACAAAGTCATCTAAGAATGGCCTGAATACATCATTCATTACACACATGAAGGTTGTTGGGGCATTACAAAGCCCAAACGACATAACTAACCACTCAAATAGACCATGTTTGGTTTTAAAGGCAGTTTTCCATGCATCTTGTTCTGCAACCCTGATATGATGGTAACCACTGTGCAAATCCAACTTAGTGAAATAAACAACATTCTTTAATTGATCAAGTAAATCATCTATACGAGGAAGAGTGTATCGATTTTTCACTGTGATTTCGTTTAAGGCTCGATAATCGACACACATTCTCCATGTGCCATCCTTCTTTGGAACCATCACAATCAGAGAACTGCAAGGAGATAAACTAGGTCTGATGACCCTTCGGTCCAACAAGTCTTGTACTTGTTTCTTGATTTTTGTCATCTCTACAATCAAAATTTTGTACATGCCCACATTAGAAAGAGGAGAATCATGTTGAATATGTATTTCATGTTGGATTTCCGTCTTAGGAGGTCATCCATATGGTTCCTGAAAGACCTCATCATAATTAGAAACCATATCAATTAGTTATTTCTTATGGGAAGGATCACATCCTTGGAAGGCATCGGATATTCCAACATCCTTTTCTCTTACAACCATGAGTACATATCTCTTATTAGTGTTTATGAGTATTTTCATTTTTCATGCACTAACAAATGTTGTATTAACCTTCATGATGTGGGATCTAACAATATATTCCACTCCTCCTTTAGTAAGGTGATATTTGTTCTCATGAAGAAAGAAGAAATCTTTTCTATCATAAAGATATGGACTCCCCAATTCTATGCCACATATATCAAGTGAAACAACATCCAAATAAACTTCATCAACCAAATTTGAAGCAATAGCAAATCTAACCTTACACTGCTTGGTGAAATTAAGTTTTTCTTTGTCGCATACACAACCAAGAGGATAAGGCTTTGGATGTGGTTTTTTTTCAAGACCCATTTTTTTGACAAGTGTCTCAGATATTAAGTTAACTTGGGAACCCAAATCAAACAAAGTATCAATCTTAGTATGCTTAGATACAACCCTTATGTGAAATAATTCATTCATGTTTCTTTCATCATCGTGATATTCATTAGTGGAACTTGAACTAGCATGAAGGGAATCTTTACCTTGTACTCCAACCGTTGTGATATTTTCCTCATATCTTGAACCGGAACCAAGATCTTGTTGCACTGTAGAAATGGTCTTTGTCTTCCCCTTTCCACCGAACTTCTTTGGTTTCTTCTCCGAATGTAATTTCCAACAATGCTCATTGTTGTGTCCATATTTCTTGCAATGAGTGCAAGACGTATTTCCTTCTCCCTTCTTTGTAGTGGTGGTATTTTTGTCCCTCTTTTTAAACTTTCCTTTAAACTAATTATGTGGGAACTTGGAGGGATTCTTTGTGGGATCGTCTTGAACATTCTTTCCTCTGTTTTCACAGTGAGTGGCTTGCACACAAACTTCATCAAGACTGGTGGGGTTAAACAACAGTAAAGTATGAAAAATATAACTGTGAAGTGCACCAATATACTTCATTAAAGTTTCATAAGAATCTAAAGGAATGTTTAGTGCAAGTGATTTCTTCCTAAATTCTTTCGTGAAACTTTGTATTGTTTGACCTTTACTTTGTCTTAAAATTTTCCATTCCATCATTGCTTTATGTAAATAACCCAATGGATAAAATTGTTTCCTTATTGCTGATTTAAATTCTGACCATGAGGAAATAATATTACCACACTTACTTTTGTCCTGAAGCTTTCTCTCCCACCATACGAGAGCAGTGCCTTCCAACCGAAGAGAGGCCAATTGCACTTTTACTTCCTCTTCATCAATCTGTTGTACATGGAAATATACTTCAACATGTCGTATCCAATTATCTAGCTTTTCGAGATTAACATCTCCATTAAACATAGGTAAAGAAAAAATTACATAAAGCTTTAATAATCGTTTATTAAAAGAGGCTTTATGACTAGCATTAGAATGATGAGAATGATGAGAGGAAGAAGAGCTAGAACTCGATGGTGAAGATGAGGCTCAGGGAGGTATCCTCCAACCTCTTGATTCACTAAAGCATTTTCATCTGCTTGTGCTTCCTTTTTCTTCCCTTTTTTCTTCATCCTCTTCTCGTAGTCTCCATACATTCACTTGACCATTTATGACATGTGATAGAAGACCATATGGAATTTTTTCTCTTGTTCATAACGCTTTTCCTCTTCATCCATCTTCTTCCTTTGGGATGCACGGCCAATCTCTAGGTTGAAAGTCTTAAGTGTTCCTTCACCCTGTTTATGCTTGGTCCTAGTAAGCATTAACACTCAACAATTCAAGTCAAATATTACTGCTCTGATACCTACATGATCCGAGATCTTTTCATCAATGTGACTTATTAAAGAATTGTATTAAATGAGCATAAATTGAAGTGCAACATAAAGAAGGAAAATCTCAATAATAAAGAGACATAAGCATCAAATCTGAACACAAAAAACTTGATAACAGAGTTCGTCCCTGATGGACTACGTCTCTGGGTCCTGCTCTCAAATGGGGAGGCCTTTTTATTAACACAACAAAAGAATTTGGAAAAATACATAAGTATACCTCATTCTAGAATTAAGCTGCAGAAATTTTGCTCAGATCGAAAAAAAGACAGCACCATTGAATTTGTAGCTTCGAATTACCCAAAAATGATTGTCTCCATGCCTCAATCTGACTCTGGCACTCTTAGGCCCATGAGAAATATCGTATCGGTTTTTGTGCCTGCAACCTAAAATTAATTCTCTGAAATCTTCCTCGTAAAATGTGTTTGTCCGTACTGTCAAGCGCCCTCCTCCCATGCATTGGCAGTTTTCATTTTTAAATTAAAAGTTGGGTGGATTGAAAAATGGGGTTATTTGGCCTAACGGTTATCGGAGGCTATGTTAAGGCGTTGGTTGGGGAGGTCACGGGGTCGAACCCACAGGCCTGCCCCTTTTAGCTATAAGTTATAACAAACATATATGGTGGGATAAACACCGCCAATTTTGGATATTTTGTCATTTAAATTTGTCGAAGCCTGGATATAATGGAGGTCGGGCACCAAATTTGGTGGAACCTCCACCATATTTGGTGGACTATACGTTTTTTAATTTTTCAAATTTGGTTATGGGCCCTTATTGGGCATTTTCCCGCTACCACATGGCAGCCCATGACTGGGCCATGTGGCGGACATTCATTGGCACACATCACCTACTTACATAGTCACTGCCATGTCACCTCCTACCTGTTCAAATCTCCACATCAATTGTTAGGTGGTTGTATGGATGCCACATGTATGCCACGTCCTGTATGGCCTACCACGTGGCACTTTTTCATTGTTCCACATACCGACTAGAAAATACCAAAAATGTGTGACATGTGGTAGCTTCTGGTGTTGCCATGTCATCATGACATGTGTCGATCTCTGACTGTGCCATGTACCCTCTACAGACGTTGATGTCATCTATACTGATGTTGACGTCAATTGTATGGATGTTGACTCATCCCTGTTGACTGGGCTAGGTTGACCAAAACTTTGACTGTGAATATATTTCGATCCGTAACTCTATTTGACAAACCATTTACACCGTTGGAAATCTTGGGACGTGATCTTCGCGATGATGGAAATTTTGTGACTTTTGAGGACTTTGAATTTTTGCCTTTTCTCCACCTATTGAGGCCATTCTGAGCTTCCTAAGGAACTTCTGAGAATTATGAGTTATCCTTAGGCCTCCCTGGATCCCTCTAGATCATCCAACGGCCCACCAAATTAAGAAAGTAACCCATAGTTCTTCAGGCGAAGGAGGAGATAAGAACCCTCCTTCGGGGAAAATTGAAAGCTCCCACAAGCTTTCCTTGAGGAAGAAAAGAAAAAACATTGTGCAAGAAGAGGGACCTCGAGCTGAAAGAGATATCAGCGAGCTCCCCTCAAGAATATGGAACTCGGTATTGATATTGAAAAAAAATTCCCCAACGTTGATCATCCTAAGGACACGTCTCACTAGAATCCTCTGATGGAAATAATTGAGAGCAAGACATTCGATAAAGAAAAGTCTTTTGTATTTCAGAGCGTTTTTTTTTTACAACGAGTCCAATAATTTAATTATTGAGAAAAGAGATGTAAATAATAAAAAGGGGAAATATCATTCAAAGGTTAACCTACAAAATATGTGGCCTTCCCAAATTTCCCAAATTCACCGAGCAACTGGAGATTCTCTAGATGATTCTATTGGAGACCTTGAAGAAGAGAATGCCAAGTTAAAGGAAAGAATCAAAGAATTGGAGGAATCTTTAATGCCTCTTCCAATACTTGCTAGTCCTTTAGCAATAATTGGGCCTACCACACCTGCAGCAAAACTAAAAGGATCTGCAATCCTGCTCACATCAGCCAGTGGATATGTGGAGAATAACATTAAGCAAAGAATGGAATTAATTACAGAGACTCGGGAGATGTCAAAGAGAGTGGTCTCTTTTGGAACGAAGGCATGTGCCTTCCATGAATATTACAGGAAGATTTGAAAAATGAAGAAGGTTTTTACCTCGACGCGGTCACACCCTTCAGTTTTAAAGTTACCAATATGACAAAGTTGAGAAGAAGAGAGGAGGATCTCCCTTCTCCGAACTGGATAAAACAACTAAATTCATGCTGGAAGGAAAAGGTTAAGAACTTGAATATTATTGTCCAAGCATGTAGCCATACCATAACTAGGAGAGAAGAATTATTCAAAAGGATGATTGAGATAGACCTGCTCGGGAGCACCAATGAGGTCCAAGACCCCAAATTGATTCTCAACTCGTTGTTCCTAACCAAGAAAGAATTTGATGAACAACTTCAGATCTTTAAAGGGTTATCATTTGAAAATTTCTATGGCATTCTTGAGTATAGTGAAGATGACGTGGAAAATTGGCTAGTCAACTATTCAATGAAAAATCAAGATATTGAAGAAGCTTTGCGGATATTTCTATTGATCTAAGGGACTTGGAGGGATATCTCTTCAATATAAAAATCCGGCATGAAATCAACATGGCACCAATGAGAATCTACATTGAGGAGTGGTTTAAAAAGGTTGTGGGAAAACTTATCGATGAAGGGAAAAAGGCAGTTGAGACGGTTCTTGTAACCGTCAATGAAATCCATAAAAGGACATCAGCGAGAAAGTGACAAAGAGGATATACCATCATAGTAAGTTCATATTGATCACATCTTTCTATCTTTATCAAGTTCTTCATAAAGTTACTCCACCTATTTAAATAGAAAGGTTTAACCGAAGACTAATAAAAAAAAAAATCTTCTTACCAAGTCGTGTTGTCTTCC
>SNQJ01S0013132.1:152675-178166 GCA_010110895.2 Picea sitchensis
CCACAAGCTCAATTGGAATTATAGCATTGAGAAAAGGATTATTGGGGGATGGAAAGCTTATTATGGGCTTGAAAACAATTGTAAATCGGTTGATCTTTGGAGTTGGGATAAGAAGAAACTCCTCTTTGAGACTCTTGTTACACATGTTATTATTTATGGATGTGAAGTCTAGGGTTTTAGTATCTCTCGTGAATCCTGGAGAAAGATAGAGCAAATACAAAAGAATTTTATAACCTATAATCTCAAAATTAAAGGAAATAGGCCCTATCCCATCCTCCTCTTAGAAACAAGCCTCTCCCCCATTGAGATCATGGCTATGACTAGATACCTAATGTATAAGAACAAGTTAAACAACATGGAAGACAAGAGGCTCCCTAAAATTGCTTCAAAATCGAGTCATAACCACCATCGACTCGAGCGAGGATGGCATAAAGATGCTCGATCTTGGATAAACTATTGGGGAATCATGGAAGACACCATTTGCAGAATAAAGATACTATTAAAAAAAAAGTCAAATCAAAATTTAAGGAGAATATGTGGTGTGATAAAGAGTTAGAGGAAAAAAGAAAATTAAGGTATCATAAGGATGTAATCAACCCTAATCTAGAAGATCAAAATTATCTATCTATTTTTCCAAGTGTAAAGAAAAAAATAAGCATTGCTAAGATAAGAACAAATTCTCACAATCTCCATAGTGAAACTGGGTGTTGGTCAATTCCTTAAACACCGTGGGATGAAAGAGTGTGTCACCTTTGTGACACTAAGAAGTTTGAAGATGAAAAGCACTTTCTCTTAGATTGTCCAACCTATACCCATATTAGATCTAATTTTAAAAATATGTGTCACACTACCAACCTTTCTAACCTCTTTACTCAACAAAAGTATGGTGATCTTGAAAAGCTTCTCTTAATGCTTTTCGAGCACAGAAACAAAATTCTAAAGAATCGCAAGTAATCACTTACCCTCTTAAGGTTCGATATACCAATTCGGTCTTAGTGGATGTTAATCATCATCGTCATCATCATATTGGGATGGTTCCTCCTGCAATGTAATTATGCCCATATCTTTGACCATATCCTTGTACATTTTTTTCAACATCCCTACCAACATGTTTCAAGTATCATGTCAATTGTCCTTTAGAATTATCTTTGTGAAAAATGAAAACACAAATAAAAAATCAATCAAGATTTATATGAAAACAAATATAGAAAAAATATTAATTTGGTAATTTTTTGGACTAGTGTATGCATATTACAAATAACATGTTTCACAATAATAAATTTTGAATAATTCTTTTGTTATTATGTTTTTTCTATTGCAGGTGTCACAGGTCACATTGACCATTGCTCCATAAGAGCTTGTTCTAGGTTACGTGTAACTCAATTCTTGGAGTCATTGGATTGATTTTAATGTTGTAAATGAAAATAATGTTATACATTCTTTCCACTAAATCCCTTATAGTTTTATAAAAGTTTCCACCCCTCTCATTAACTTCCAACACTGCTCTAGATGAATTAAAGGCCAACTTGTCATTTACATCCTTCATGATTTTTATCTTCTTAGGACGACCTTTTGTTCCCTCGCTATTGGTCCCTACATAGCATTCAAAAAATGTGAAATCCATTGTCTGAAACATGTTCATGATTATTGTTAAGAAGTACATTTATAGTAAAAAGTCAAAGAAAAATTTGATATTGATCATCGTTTGATCCACCTAATTCTTCTTTTTATAACATTTCCATGAAGCTTTCATGCTCTTTTTCACTCAAATTCCAAACAATATTTTGAAGTTTCTTCAAGTTTTTTCTCTGCATGACACATATAATCCAATACACATCATTTAAACCTATAGACAATTTAAATAAATTACTTTTATACTAAAATTTAAAAGAACTTGCCATGTTCTCTTCTTGGGATGTGCTTCCCTTGCCTTTGTTGCTATAAGTTTTTTCCCTAATCTTCTATCAATAAAATCTCTATATAATGAAATACACAAATTATAAAATATGTTTTACCAACTAAGTAAAGAATTCCATGCTTAAATAATTTTTATGTTAAGCAAATTGTACAGCCTAGTAACATGCACTAATGTGCTTAATTCATAATCATGCACCAATGTGTAGCTATTATATGATGTTCATTACTAAAGTCAATGATTTATTTTAAAAGGTTATATCAAACAGTGCATTTTAAATTATTAAAAAAAAAACACTTGTGTGTTGTTTCTGTAAAGTGTGCACCACAAACTGTGAAAGTGTTTTTAATAAAAAAAATAACAACAATAGGGTTTGGGAGCCACTGTAATACACAAAGCCCCATATACAAATACACAAATCCAAGAAATACTCATTACCTCGAAAAATTCTCATTATCAAATAGTAGAGAGAATAAAACTCCAATGCTCAAGTTTACAACAACATAAAACAAAAGAAAAACAACAAAAAAACTAGGGTTTGCAACACTGAAGGTAATTATGAAACCCTTCTATTTTCTTGAAAATGCACTCTAAATACTAATAGGAATAATAATAATAAAATATTTATGGAATTTTTAAATCAATTTGAGGGTAAATTTGATAATAATAGAATGAAGTTACATAGCTTAAATTTATCCTCTGCAAATTTGTATGTGACCTACGGTGATACCTTACAAATTCATCTTTTCAGAGAAAAAAAATATCCACTCCAAAATCTTCCCTGGTAAATATCTCTTGTACGAGCCTCCCCTTTAACTTTTGGCAAAAAAATGGAATAGTGACTAGGGTTTTATTTTATAAACTTACTTTTACAAAATAAAATTCTTGCTCCTTTTTTTGTTTGATTTTAGTGCATTGATGATAAATGCATGCACCTTTTTTAATTCAAATCGCAATATGACTTGCAAAATTAAGAACATTAGTGTGTTGTACTAACTTAAACACACCGAATAAATAGTTTACAATGAAAATATAACCGAAAACCTCCACAATTATAAATTTGCAATGGTTTATTGTCAGTGTGCATCACAATTGAGTGTTTTAGTGGATTTAGTCTATACAAACACATTGGTGTATTAAATATGAATTAGGCACACTGATTACTTAAAAAAAGACCTTAGATGTGACATTATAATGTTACATGCTTTGAAAACTTTCTTTTAATAATGTAGGCATGTATTAATCATGGTTTTGGCTCTAATGCAGGGGGGTGATAAAATCAAATGGTAATTCAAATTCCATCTCATTCCATATTATTCCAAGTCCATCGAGTTCTCCCTATCCATTTGCAACAAGTCTAGTTTTTATTTATATTTTGATTATCTGATTGAATTTATTATGCTTTGCACATGCATTTGAATAATTATGCATTAAATTTTGTATCAACCCAACTCATGTTCAAGTTTGGATGTGCAGGATATTCCCCTAGTCTAAAAATGTGACAAGTTCTTATGAAGAGTAAGATATTGCATGCAAATGGTAGATGAAAATGGAGAGCCACTTTACCCAACCAACTACAACATGCCATCTTCTAGCAACCATCCTAGGCCAATGGATTTCACTCTGAACTAGATATCTCTTATGACACCCCAATAGTATGTAGTTGCTCAAAATGTAAGGATTTGAAGGTGAGTTGTTGAAATGTCACACTATCCCATTATATTAATAATCGACTACCCAAAGTTGATGGTCTAATACCTCCCACTATGGTCAAGGATCCAATAAATGATATAGAAAAGACACATAGGAACACTTTCATATGCTCATTTTTTGAAAAATTGGAAGCCAAAATAACTATGTCTCATCCTAAATTAACCAACTCATCTCCTCTTCTAGTGAGCCAAAGTATGACATGAATACTACCCAAAAAATCTCTACTATGAGATCCAAGAGCTGAGACCAAAAATATCCAAGTACACACCAAGGTTAGTTCAATTGTTGGAGGGTAAAAATGACTTCTCTCTTCATGTCCATCTACAAACTAAATACCAAACATATTACAACTGTGATTTATATGGTGCTTGGAAATCTTCCCTACCTGTGCTTGATGCTGGGACTAAATTTTCCTTTTGTAATAATAATTACAAGATTGTCAAGTCTAAAATAGATGCTACTAATCTGGGGTTGTTTATCCTTTCACGTGTTTATTCTTCCCAAATGGTCAATATCACTTATGTCATTTTGTGGTCCTCATTATAGTCAATCTAATTACTTGAATATTATTAAATACAAATATAGCATTTCCATGTATAATATGTGCATGAATGGTCGTGCTTCTGGAAAAATTAATAGAAAGAACTTGTTATATATTGATGGTCATCCATGCATTCATGGGAACATTGTAGGGTTTATCAATAGTTTTAGGTGTTCATTGTTTAGTGCAAATTTTTTATTTGAGGAACTCTCTAATGACAAAGAGTTATGTATGAAAAGGAAGACTTCCGAATTTTTTGTTGTGCATGCAATATGTAGTTAATCTCCCAGTGATAAATTGTTAATAAGCTATAACTTTTGTAGACCACCAACTGGTCATCAAAGATGACTTGAATTGGGACTACCTTTAGACATCCCCTTGGGGCATAAGTAAAACATCATTGAATAATTGTATTTTTTATTTTCAATGGAATTAATGTAATCAACATTTGTTTTATAAAGTGGTTGGTTGCATGTGTAATATTGGAAAAAATTCCATGCTTCTAATAAATGTTTGTTCTAATGTTTGAACATACTAAATGTATTGTGTTTACCAATATCATCAATTTCATGTTCAATATTTTTTTCAATCAAGATTCTAATGACTAGTGGCAAGTATATCATCTGCCATTGCACCTCACTATGATTTCAAATTGAAAGAATCTTGTTAAACGAGCACAACTCAAAGAGGAAGCATACCAAGAATGGTTGAGTCAACCACCTATACAATTCCCACTACATCCTAAGTCATTGATTTAGAATGTTTACAATAGCACTTGTTCTTCACATGTTGGGCATGAAGATAATATTATAGAGGTGGGTATGGATGATTTCTTATGGGATGTCCATGCTATGGAGGGAATGTTGTTACATGCATTCCAACAAGATGGGCTAGAGGTTTGATCTGTATTTGTGAGTGAAATGAAATGAATAACAGACAAAATACAATAACACAGAGATAACAACAAATATCCAATGAACAATAACTTCTAGTGAATAAATGAAATAGGTTGAAACTGCAAAACTGAAACAACTTGCTCGAATGGTGGTAGCTATCTTTGAGAAGAGATGTGGATGCTACGTGCATCCGTCTGAGCAGAATGATTACAATGAGGCTCCATAGGCCCTTTTAACATTATTCATGAATGCCAAAACCCTAGACATCAAAAAACCTAACCCTAGGAGGTGAAACACCAAAAGTTATGTGGGCCCTGATGGGTAAGTTGGCACCTCAACTTCCCGGGGTTGTAACTTTTGCATACGACCTTTGTTTTAGGCGCGTGATATTCTGTTGGAAAGGTATTTTAGAGAACTACACATTATGCCGTCAAAATATAACTTTGTTTATAGTTTAACTGTGGAAATCCAAAAAAACATTGTTTAGGGCCCCAAAACAGCTCTGGAAGTACAGAAAGATGTACTGACATGAAAAATTCCAAACTAAGCCAATTGGATTAGGTGGGTGGCCACTAATCTCCACCTGGAAGATGTGTAGGGCTTCAAACATCCCCGAAAGTGTAGAACTCGCAATTATAAAGAAGTACAAAAGAATGTGTTGAACTAAAAATTGTCAAGAGGAACCAATTGGAATAGGTGGGTGGCCACCAATATCCACCTAGATCAATCCTCCCTCCTTAGGAAGCAATGGTCTCCATTGCGTTGAGTTCCCCCATCAGGTGAGAAAAATTCTACTAAATTTGGCCCGAGTGAGCCACTTTCCTTGGTGTAGGAATTTCCCTGTCTTGACAACCCAATAAAGTTGGATCCTTTGCTAACGAGTGCCCTTGACCTGTGTGTCCACTATCTGATCAGTGGATGCTTGTTCCATGCAGTCAGGGTTGAGCTCTGTTGGTGTCAGTTGTTCTGTGATCTCTGAGGTGTCCAATAAGCGTGGAAAATATGGTCGAAGGAGGTCCACATTGAACACTGGGTGAAAGCCAAGGAAGGGTGGAAAGTTGAGCTCAAAAGCATTTCTACCCATAACCTTGGTGATAGTCTAAGGCCCATAGAGAAGTGGGTGGAGATTTCGATGGGGCCTTGTAAAATGCTATTTCTACAATGTAACCATGCCTTGTCTCCCACCTGAAACTAGTGTGGTACCCTATGTTGATCATGGTGTTGCTTGTACTTAGCATTAGCTTTCTATAAAATGTCATGGACATGTTGGAGGATGTGTTGAATATGCTAAATGAATCTGGTGGCTTTGTCGGCCTCAGACTGAACATGGGAAGATTATGCATGTGTGGTGGCAAGAGGTAATGGAACATCAATGGGACCCAAGGGTTGGAATCCCAGCCCCACCTGAAATGGGCTATGGTCAATGGAGCTCTGGAGAGCCATGGTGTAGTTGTGTTGAACATAGAGGAGACTCTTATCCCAGGTACATGGATGCTTAGATTTGTACATGTGCAGGATGTGCACAATCATCTTATTGATGACCTATGTTTGGTCGTCAATTTGGGGGTGGAAAGCAATGGATTTAGTGAGCTTGGTGTCCAACAGTGACCAGAGACTCGACAAAAATGTGTTGAGGAACTTCTTGTCCCGATCGAAGATGATGGTCTGTGGTATCCCAAAATGGACCCACACTCGTTTGAAGAAGATTTTAGCAGTATTTGTCGATGTGGTGCTCTTCTTGCAGGCTGTGAGGATGGCCATCTTCAAAAATCGATCGACTACCACAAATACACAATCATTGCCTTGCTTGGTGGATGGAAATCCAGACATGTAATCCATCAAGATGGATTCCCAAGGCCTCTTGGGAGTAGGAAGAGGGGTGTATAAGCCTTACTTCTTGATGGATGGATTGGAAATGGCACGGGCAGTGCAAGATCTGATATACTTGTTGACGTCATGTCGGAGTTTTGCCCAATAAAAATGTTTATGTAGAATGGCCAAAATTTTCTCCACACCAAAATGTCATGCCATCTGACTGTAGTGAGCCTCCCAGATCATATTTACACGCTCGCTTGTAGGAACACAGAGATGGCCAATATGACATAACAGTCCTTATTGAATGTGAAAATCGGTGACATTCTCACCTGTACCCAACAGTTGATAGGTGGTGGCGAAGTCTGAATCTTTATGATAAAGTTGGGGCCACTCGGATGCCTCATGTCCACATGAATGGAGCATGCTGGTGAGTGTAGCCATGGGAGGTCGATTGAGGCAGTCAATGAGAAGATTTGTGCTCCCTGTCTTATACTTGATGTTGAGATGGAACTGTTGCAGGTAGGTGGACCACTTCTGATGGCAGTCATTCTGCAACTTCCCCTGTGTCTGTATGAACTACAGAGGCTTGTGATCAGTGTGGATGATTGTCTCATTTCCCATAATGTAATGTTTCCATTAACGACAGACTTGTACAATGGAATACATTTCCTTGTCATAAGCGGGGTATTTTTGGATAATATCTGAGAGTGTCTCACTATGGTATGCCATCAGATGACTGTGTTGAGTGAGAATTGTGCCTACAGCATAGTTGGATGCATCAATCTCAATCTCGAACAGTTGTTGCAGATCAGGTAAGGAGAGTACTGGAGATAAGCACAAGCGATGCTTCAGATCATCAAATGCATGTTGTTGTTCCTTCCCCCATGCAAACTTTTCCCTCTACTGCCCTTGGTCACTTGGTTGAGGGCCCATGCAATATGGGAGAATCCCAACATGAACCTTCGGTAGAAGTTGGCCAATCCCAGGAATCTCCGAAGCTCAGTTAGTGTGGTTGGGGTTGGAAAGTCATGGATTACGTGGATCTTAGTTGGATCAACATGTACCCCATGCTCATCAACAATGTAGCCCAAGTATTGGACCATGTTCATGCCAAAGGAGCATTTTTCCAAGTTGGCATATAGCTTGTGTTGTCGCAGAGTTCTCAAAACTTGTTGAATATGATGCATATAATTCTCCCAAGTTTTTTTGAAGATGAGGATGTCATCCAAATATACCACCACAAAAGAGTTGGTGAAGGGTCTCAATACATCATCCATCAACCTCATAAAAGTGTCTGGTGTGTTTGTTAAGCCAAAGGGAATGACCAGCCATTCGAAGAGACCTTCTTTAGATTTGAAAGTTTTCTTCAATACATTAGTTGGTTCGATGGGAACCTAGTGGTAGCCAGACTTTAGATCAATATTGTTGAAGAACTTTGTCCCCTTGAGCTGGTCAAGAAGGTCATCAATTCTAGGAATTGGGTACCGATTCCTAAATCTGAATTTGTTTAATGCTTTGTAATCAATGCAAAGCCACCAAGTCCCATATTTCTTCTGCACCAGTACAATCGAGCTTCTGCAAGGGGAGGAGTTGGGTCTGAGGTGCCCCTTTTGAAGCAGCTCTTGGATATGATGCTTGATTTCGTCATTTTCGATCATCGAGAGACAATAGACTGGTCCATTAGGCAGAGGTGCATTGGGTGTTAGATCAATTGGATGCTTGACTTGGCAGTGTGTCGGTACCCCGTTGGGTGAGGCGAAGATGTCTCTGCACTCTTCCACAATCCCTCCCACTTTCTTCTACTGCAAAGAGAGACTCTGTGTACAGGCCACGGATGTGGAGACAACCTTTTGCTTACTATGAGCACGGATCACAAAGAAGACGAACTTCTCAGTCTGTGAAATGACCTTACTTCATTGCTTAGCAAAGATTAAAGAAATAGTAGTAGGTGGCTAACACAAAGATCTCTTCCTTGGTGAAGCCAGCCAATGGCGTAGGGTTGTGGGTGCGGTGTCACCAATAGGTCTATTCGCTTGATGACCTCTATTGACATCAGGTTCTTCTAATTGTCACTGTCGAAAATGAAATGAAGCAGAGCCCCCTTTATCCACATATGCAAGAAAGAGGCATTCCCCTTCCTCTGGTTCTTTTGGTTCACTTGGTTGGACTTTGGTGGTAGCGACCATGGAACTGGGTTCATCATCGATAATACACTTCCCTCCTTCTAGATTTAATTTGGAGTCAAAATCGACCTCTGACTCAAAAGCTTTGAACTCAGCCATGAGTGACTGCTTGTAGCGACATTCTTTGGTGTTGTTCCAAGGGATTTTATGGTATTCACACCATTTTCCTGTGTCCTTCTTTGACTTCTCATTGCCCTTCTTGTGTTGCGGATTAGAATGGGTGTCGTGAGAGTGTCCATCTTTTCTTTGTCCCTTGTTGTGTGGGTTGGGGCCACCTTTTCCCTGCTTCAACTATGAGGAGTTTGCAGATCCAACCTCTCGCCTCTTCTGCTTGAATTTATACTCGATATTGACAGCATATCTATATGTCGTACCTAATGATGCGATGTCCAGAAACTCCATTTATGTTTGAATGTATCTATGCAAACAGTTGTGGTATTTGAGCACCATATGTCGTTCAGAGTATTTGATACCCAATTTGGTGCGCAGGGTATGGAAAATATTGGTCAAATCTGGTATTGTCTAGTCCCTTTCCTGACGCAGGGTGTTCATCTAGTGTACTGGTCCCCGTAGCTTCCAACACGGTAGTATTGTTATTCAATGGTGTCCCTAAAGGAATCCCATGTGGGGGCAACCCAAAATATTGTAAATTCCTCTATGGCCCTTGGCTCAGAGTAAGTATCCCACTAGTCCTTAACATGGGGGACGACCTTGAGGAGTGAAAAAGTAATTGTTTCCCTATACGAAAAATTGTGGACCAAAAAATACCCTTCAAGTAGATTCAACCATTTATCTACAACATTCACATATATCAGTCCTTCAAATAATCGAATATCAAAATTTACTTGTACCTTAAAGGGGGTTGCATGGTCGCTTGATGAAGATGCTTCCCCTGTGAGAAACAACCAAAGGATTTGTGAAAAGTTGTCCATCTTTTTGTTTCTTTGTCATGCAAGGGCTTCCTCAAGCAACATTTTAAAAGGATCTCCTGCTCCATCATCTTTCTTTTCGTCCCCCATGGGTTGTTGTCGGTTTCGGCGTGACCGATCTTGCAAAGGCTCGACTAGTTCGAGTCCCAACTTATTGTACCTAGATCTTGTTGGGGATATGCACAAAGTAAAACAAATGAAGAGCAGACCGCTCTGATACCACTGATCCAGATTTATGAGCGAAACAAAATGAATAACAGATGGAATACAATAACACAGAGATAACAACAGATATTTGGTGAACAATAACTTATATCGAATAAATGAAATAGGTTGAAACTGTAAAACTGTAGAACTGAAACAACTTGCTTGAATGGTGGTAGCTATCTCTGAGAAGAGATGTGGCTGCTACATGCATATGTCTGAGCAGAATGATTACAATGAGGCTCCATAGGCCCTTTTAACATTATTCATGAATGCCAAAACCCTTAACATCCAAAAATCTAACCCTAGGAGGTGAAACGCCAAAAGTTATGTGGGCCTTGATGGGTAAGTTGGCACCTCAACTTCCTAGGGTCGTAACGTTTGTGTACGACCTCCGTTTTAGGCGCGTGATAGCCTGTTGGAAAGGTATTTCAAGAACTACACATTATGTCGTCAAACTCTAAATCTGTCTATACTTTGACTATGGCAAGCCAAAAAAACACTATTTAGGGTCCCAAAATGGCCCTAGAAGTACAAAAAGATGTATTAACATGAAAACTTCCAAACTAAGCTAGTTGGATTAGGTGGTTGGCCACCAATCTCCACCTGGAAGATGTGTAGGGCTTCAGACAACCCCAGAATTATAGGACCCACAATTACAAAGAAGTACAAAAGAACGTGTTGAACTAAAAACTGTCAAGAGGAGCCATTTGGAATAGGCGGGTGGCCACCAATATCCACTTGGATCATGGATGATTCTCATATTGCCAATACCTTTTTCAAAAGCCTAAAATATGCTTCCACCACCTCTCTCTTTGGACATGGTTCAATGTCTACCCAACTAGGGATGACAACGTTATTGTGCAACTTGAAATCAATGTATGGCATGTCGGACATGTGTTTCTTGGCACTATTAATGCACTATCCATTAAGTTTCGTATATTTTAATGAATCTCTTCACACAATAAATCATGAGAAGAGAGTTCATTCATTCTTGATGATAGTGTACATTTATATTCCCCACTAATTGCAAGTTACTCAAAGATAAGGTATTTCCAAGTAATAATGTCCTCCACGTTAGTTGTGAAGAGGTAAAGCAACTGCTCAAAAAGTTGTGTGTTGAGTATATGTCATATCACACTTGTTTGAATGATTGTGTCCTATGCAAATGAAAATATACAAACAAAGAGATATGTTTAGAATGTGGGCATGACGTGTACTAGAAATAAAAAAAAACAAGGGAAAGGCAGATTTCCCTCCTCATAATAGATTAAGGCACACGCCTATAATTCCAAGGATTCAAAGGATCTTTCATTATAAATAAGTCTCTTGTTGCAAGGGTGGCATTCCTTGCACAAAGGTGAACCAAGAGTTATGTATATCTTAGTATATCCAATAGCCATGAAGCATATAGAGGATACATGGCTCGATAAATTCAAGAATGAAGTACAAATCCTTCAATTAAGCATAGCCTTAAATGGAATTAACATGTATTACCTCCAAAACATCAACTATTATGTTTGGTCAATGGTAGTGATCAATAAAATATCCCCCAATTGTTTTATTTAAGAATGAACATCTTATGTCGGATATTATATTCCTTGGTAGAAGACAAGTGAAGACAACATATATCTACCTCCAACCATTGATTGATGAATTGAAGAAATTATGAGAAGGGATATGATGTATCAAGAACCATCCCATTACAAATGTCTTTATGTTGTATGGCATATGTGCATACACAACACACAATTATCTATGACTAGAATTTTGTTTTGGTAAGCATTTTGATTGGTTTAGTTATACTTGTAACATTATTTGACATACTTGATTTGGTGCAACTATCATATTTTGTGCTAACATATTTCATATACAATAACATCACAACTCTTATAACAAAAGGGTAGCATGGATGTAGATGATGTGAACCTTCTATAAATGCTAGGTGGTCCAACCACCTATGAAATTTGGTGTATGACTTCTTGGTGATATTCCTTCTAGAAGACCACTCTTATACAAGAGTAGCATCTACTTTCAATGGTAGACCAAGGAGAACCCAGAGACCTTAAATATTTTCACTAGCAGACTAGCTTAGGGCATATTACACATAGAAGGAGAAGAAAATTGAAGAATTGGTTGATTCAAATGGGGAACTTATGTTCAATGATCCTGATTTTTGTCACACAAATGTTGAGAAAATTCCCATTGGGATGAAAAGGAAATATGTATTTTATAAGATTATATATTGGGAATATCTTAAGATTACCCACGTACAAGATCCCATGCATATATTTAAAAATGTTTTATCTTCTTTATGGTGGCACGTATCATTGAAAAAAGTGACACATTGGGTGTTAGGAGAGATCTTATTTATTCAAATATTAGAAAGAAACATTGGCAAAGAAAAAAAAGTAGAAGAGAGCTTGGTCCCTTTTGGTATTTTAAAGAAGGTGATGTCCCATGGATTTTGAAGAAAGATGATCTTTCTCTAGTGAAGAATGTTATATTAGGTGTGAAGGTGCCTTGTTTATATGAGTCAACTCTATGATGTTGCTTCATTGTAGAAGAACATTTTTTGGGGTTGAAATCACATGACCATTTGAACCTTCTGAGGGTATGTACATAGATTGCAAGCTTATTTTTCTACAATGTAGGTTATAATATGCTATGCTCTAACATTTTTATGCCAAATAATTTTGTATATGTTTTTTTGGTAGTGTCATTATCCTTTGTTCATGCATAGTTGTGTGAACCATGACTTCCCATAAGACATGCAACACACTATATCTAAATCATTTGAATTTATACATTGGATTACATCAAAGGAGATTCACATTGCTAGCATTCCATGGTGGCATTGAGAGATAGTTGAGATTGTTCATATGTTTGAGAAGGAATTGTCCATGAGTTTCATGGACTTGCAAAACCATATCCTAATTCGCATAGTCGATGAGGTTGAATTATCCAAGGAAGTCTCACGTAATTATATTTTCTTCTTAGATAGGTGAATGAAAAAGTTGAAGGGGTTTATTTGACAAAGAACCCAAAGTTTGAACAAAAAATGGATAGTGTAGATAACGACCCATTAAGCGCACACACCCATGCAAAAAAGAGCCCACAAATTGCACTGCATCCAAAAAAACTATTTTTTAATTGTTTTCTGACCCAATCAATGCGCTCATGCCCTCAAAATAGAATATTAGTTATATGTGGTCCCCATCAAACCCTAATTACTATTATTAAACATTGATCTAGTCATATTTAACCACTATATGGAAGACTATATCAAGAGGGTTATCGACCATACACATATAAATAAAGCTATTGAGGTCGCCCATTGATATCATTCCATCCAAGTAATGTTATACTACTAGAATACCAACAAAATCCTAAGAACCCTTTTCTCTTGGTTCATCATTCCAGTTTCTTACCTTCTTTGCTACCCAAGGTTGGAGTTGGATCACACCAAGGAAGCAAAGGACCCATCCCAATGAGGGGCTTTGGAGCCCATTTGTCTTCATAAAGCCACTCTACCATGTGTGGATTTTTCTTTGTCATTCCATTGGATCAATAAAATGTTCATGTTCTTTATTTCCTTCTTCATGGTGAATTATGTTTCTTTTGCATAGTTAGATTTTATATTTCGCATGAGTTAGGGTTTAATTTGCATGAATATTACTAGGGTTTGTAATTCTAGTCTAATTTGTCTTTTGTCTATTGCTTGATCCACAACCATAAAGTAAGGTATTTTTCTCACCCTTGTGAAAAAAACCCACCAACACCTTATATGAGTAATGAGAGCGGGTCGTCTTATCAAGTTCTTATGATCCATTGTAACTAAGGGATGAATTTTATATTCACTTCTTACTCATAAATTTTCATGACACTCATCAACTCTCAACTATAACCATTCATGATGCCACTAGACTTGGTGTACCAAAAAAGAGGTGAAATCCCTTAGTTGAACATCTCCCACAATGGGAGTTGGGTTCCACCTTATCACATTTTACAACAAGAATTCATGTCAATACAATTTGGATAACAAATTTTTATATGCTTCATTACAAGTGGAATATACATGATAGGATTCATTATGCGTAAATATGGTGCAAGGTTTACTTTCATCCAATGTGAATATATAAAAGAACAACCATTGTTTCTGCAAAATATTAGCATAAACAGATCAAGTTTGTGTGCAATAAAAGGCTTATAGGGCTAGATTGCACATTTTCTTTTTATCTTGTTTCAACTAATCTATTTCAATTGTTACCCTCTAATATTCATCCTAACAAGCTTGCAAGGATTCTCATGCTATTTCATTCTTTCCATAAAAATTCCCACCTTTCACTTTCCAAGTCACATAAGTTTTTCCATTGTTCTCATAGTCGATGTATGACTTAACAATGTGCTTTTATTGTATAATACCATGAATGAATTATTCAAGTGTTCCTTTTCCAATTTTCCACCTCGACCCTCAATTGAGCAACTTCAAGTGATTCTTTTGTTGCATTTCCAAGATTGATTTCTTCTAAGCTACTTCTATCACTTTTTCCATATCTCTAACCATAGTCTCCATTGAGCAAGCAATAACTGCCCCATACCATTTTGTCTTTATCATTTGAAGAAGGAAAAACGGATTGGATCCTCTCCTTTTAATTCCCAGACTTTTGAGCTTTCATGGACTTGTCTTCGAGTTGATCACACAACTTGGAAGATTTTTTATATAGCAAGTCTTTGACACTCTTCTTAGACCTCATTGGGCCTTAAAAGTTGTTTTGGGTCTCTTGACTTAATCTTTTTGAGTAATTTTTGCCTTATCACAACCTTCAAAAACTTGTAAAAATTTCCTTTAGTTTCTTTGCTTATCTTAAACATCAATCTTGGCTTTCAATTTTGATTGATTTTCATAGAAGTTAAGCCATTTTCCATCTAACTTCTTTAACTAAGAAAACCCTAAAATTTCTAGGTCCTGTGAGTTATTTTACAAAACCCTAAAATTTCTAGGTCATGTGAGTTATTTTACATAGTTTTTATTGATCATCGGGGATGTTTGAAACTTTCATCAGGGAAGAAAGTTCACTTTCTTCAGGGAAGAAAGTTCACTTTCTTCATTGATGAAAAGTTCAAAAATACATCAATCAACATTAGCTATCAGTTCCTTCTTTACATTTTCTACTTTTCCCAAAAGTTTTAAACTTTGTCGATAATGACGCTAGCACACAAGTTTTTATCAGCACCAATCCTTGGTGAGATTTTTTACTTTTCATTTAGAAAAGTTTTTAATTGTGATAATAGAAAGTTATATAAGGCAACGATAGAAAAGTTCAAAATTTCATCGATAATAACAATCAAAAGTCTAAAGGTTTACCGACAAGTGCTCATCGACATTGGTTACCAACTTTGGCCCAAATTGAAAGTTTTATTCCATAGCGATAAAATTTATAAAATTGGTCGATAGAGTCAATCGCCATGATTTCAAACTTTCCCTAACAAAGTTTCCTAATGCATCGATTAATGTGTTTTTTGCACAAACTTTGAGAAACTTGTTATCATTCATCTTTTGAATTTTTCATGATATTCATTGTTGGAAATGGTCATTGATACACCAAAAAACTTTCTTAGTGTGCATCCCTTACTCTTAAAACTTTTACCCAAAACTAAAGTTTTAACTTATGCCTATAGAAAAAAATTGAAAGGTTTCTCGATCACTGATCAAAAAAGTTGAAAGTTTTTCCAATTGTCGATCAAGTGTTAAGAGTAAGAAAAAATATTTCGGTATTTTCATGATAATTTTTTATCTAAAACTCCCCTTTGGGCATGCCTTATACCATTGGAAAGGACTCACTAAGATCTATGACTTTTCCGTTACACATTTTTGTTGATTCAACACTGTTTGTTTTAGATTTTTTAAAACAAATCCAGATGGACTTTCCTTATAGGATACATGGTGGAAAAGGGTAATAACAAACTATGTGTTTTAAATTTTGTTTTATATACAGGGTTTGTGGTGACAAGGCTCATCAAGTAAATTCACGTGTAATAATGCATCGGATATGTGAACCTTTTTCTCTTAACTAGTTTTGCAAATCCTAAGACATGGATTAACAAAGGACCTGATAAATACTTATTTCGTAGGTATTGATGAATAACATCAAGCATTATAACATAGAAGGGACTTGGGGGAAAAGCTATATGAAAAGTAGGTGGTTTGGACCATCGAAGAGAAAATGTGAAATGCAAGACTCGAGCATATAGTTGGGCCCTCCAAAGACATAAATTTAATCAATTCATTTTTTAGCACATTAAAAGGAAAGATGGACCCCATGTCCAAAGATTAAGTATCACATGAAGTCTCCTTGGAGTAACTCATGTTTAGGAGAGTCTTAGGAATATCTTCTCAACATGATGTTTGGGTGGACTATATTCAAGATAAAAGACAAGGTCAATTATAGTCACTTGCAAATAATGTATAGTTTCATAAAGTTTTAAGAAAATGACAAAATAAAGGAAGTTGAAAGGTTGTAACTATCAAAGGGAATGCAAAAAGTCCCAAGACACAGTTGCAACTTGTAGAATATATATGTCCAGAAACACTTGTATCAAGGGCTCTTTCTTTTTGTAATTTTGAGAACTAATTCAAAAAAAATAATGAGGAGAATCCCTCATGGCCATTTTTTGAAGAGGAGCAATGATTTTGTGAAGGATTTATTTAGAATTGTTTCTAGTGTTAATGTTGTCATTTATATGATAATGAATTTTCTGAAATATGTGGTGGGGAGAGATCAAATGTTGATGTGAAGTTTCAGAAGCAATGTTGTATGAAAATAGGCTTCCCAATTGATAAGGAAAATGCAAAAAGCGGGCATCGGTGTGAACTAGAGAATTGACAGTCGCGGCGAGCTAGGGTTTGAAAGTCGCGGCCACAACAACCGCTGGGCGAAATAGGGTTTGAAAGTCGCGGCCAAGCTACTGCAGAGAAGCACGGAGCGTTGGGGGGGGGGGCAAGGGGATCCGCTCATACAAATAGGTAGTGGTGGACAGAGGAAAAGAGCCACGAAGTGGAGTTTTCAAGGCACCAATGACAGGAACCTTGGGATCAAACCCATGGAAGCATCAAGAAAGAAGTCGGGACAAAAATGAGACCATGGAGGAAGTTGCTAAGGAGACTCAAAATGAAAAGCACGAGACTGGGAAGGTTAACGGGACAGGGGAGCGCAACCCCTGCAAACCCAAAACAACATTGATACCCAAGGTGGTACTGGAAGACCCACAAACGCAACTCTACAGGGATCAAATGAAGATGCATGTGCTCATATGCAAATTCATGGGGTTATGGCCCACAGAAAGAACTCTGTGCAACTGGATTAAATACCACTGGAAGCCAAATGGAGAAGTGGAACTCCACCTAGGCTTGAAGGGTTTCTTCACAACAGTCTTTATTAACCTGTAGGACAGGGACAGAGCCTTTGAGGGAGGTCCATACTTCCACGCCTCAGCGGAACTCTACATGCAACCCTGGAAAGAAAATTTTGCCCCAAAGAAATAAACGTCCAAAAACGTACAGTATGGTTGAGACTCTATTCCCTACCCCTAAACTACTAGCTACCCTCTACCTTTGAAGTAATAGGAAACAAATTGGGGAAATATGTGAATACCTCAGAAGCCACCCTAAAAGGAAGATACACATCGCATGCAAGAATTTGTATAGAGATGGACGTTTATGGAGCACTCCTAGAAGCCATAAGTCTGGAATTCAGGGATGAGGAATGGATCCAAAACATAGATTACGAACAGATCCCCTTTATATGCAGACGATGCCATGAGCAGGGACACTTGATCAGAGAGTGCCCTCTAAACAAAAAGCAGGAAGCGGTAAATCCCAAAACATAGCAAGACAGGGAAGGGTTTATAACCCCGAACCCCAGGAACAGAGAAAATAAAAAGAAAAATAAAACCTCAGTAGGAAATACCCAGGAGACCCGAAATACGATGGAAGGAAGGGACCAAAAAAACAAAGGGACAATAGAAGAAAAGGACTCGGCAAAAGTTCCAGAAGTCAAGGACCAAGCAACAAAAGAGCCCACCCAACAGCCAAACATTACAACAGCTCAGGGGAGTTGCGCAACCATGATGGACAGAGAAACAAAAGAGGACAACACTGCCATGCAAGACGCAGAGGGGGATGTAGAGATGACCCCGAGCGAAGTAGGTACAGAAGACCCCGATCTCAGAGACTTGGTGGAAAGGGAAGGGATAGACCTTCCGCACATATTAGAACAATGGAAAAGGCAGGGAGTCGACAGCGTACCAACAAAGAAACTCGACCGCATCCAATACATGTTCCTCCTACGGGAGGAATCCAAAGCCAGAGGACAAAAATGCACACACGGGGAGATAGGACATTTAGGAGTGAAAGCTGGTGAGGTACAATCGCAGCCATCACCCAAACAGGCGAGAAGGAAAAAAGGCAGGAAATCAAACAGCGTAGCACTACAAGAGCTGGGAGTGCTACTGATAAACTCGGGTAAGATCAAGAAACTATTTCCCCACTCTCCCCCACATGTTTAAAAATGAAGTTTATAACTTGGAATATAAGAGGCCTAAACAGCCCAAGAAAACAAAGAATCCTTAGGAATAAACTAAAGCAGGAGCAACCAAATCTTTGTTTTATTCAAGAGATGAAATGTACTACAGACAGAATGGAGGCAATCAGTAAACAACACTAGCACAAGTACAAGATGGTAGCCATCGAAGACCACCAAAGGTCAGGCGTCATACTCACTCTGTGGAACACACGAATCCTAAATTTAATAGCAGTCGAGGACACCAGGTACACCCTAACGGTACGCATGAAAATCATAGGAAATACTGAGGAGATTCTATGAACAAATGTGTATGGGCCCCATGAGCCAAAGGAAAACAAAGGAATGATTCGAGACCTAGAAGATATAAAAGGCTGAGCCACCAACCTCCACTGGATACTGGCAGGGGACTTCAACATTATCACCTCCCTTGCAGAAAAGAAGGGTGGTACGAGAAGATTGGATCGGGATGCGAAGGAGTTTTCAAATTTTATAGACAGAGCGGAGATGGTAGACCTCCAAACCAAGAATGGCCAGTTCACCTGGACCAATAAACGGATAAACCAGTTCCATGTAGCTACAAGACTTGACCGATTCCTTATATCGGAGTCAATCATCATGCAGTGGCTAACCTTAGACTGCAACATCCTCCCCTGGGGTGGATCTGATCACTGGCCAGTACAACTGGAAGCAGGCTTCCAAACAACACCTAAGAACAAACCCTTCAGATTCAAGAAATTCTGGATCGATCACCCGACTTTCAAGGAAAAAATCAAATAATGGTGGCAGGAGGAGCAACCGGAGCAAGGGACTGGGATGTTCAAATTACACAAGAAACTTAAATACATTAGAAAAAAACTCAAGGAATGGAATAGGGATATCTTTGGGAACATAAACACAGAGAAAAACGACATCGAAGAAAAAATGAAAAAACTCCAAGAAACTTGCTTACAGGAAGGCTATAGGGAGGACTGGAAAAAGGAAGAGCTCAAAATGACACAAGAATGGGAGGCACGATGCCAGCAGGAGGAAACACTCTGGTGTCAAAAATACCACATCTGATGGCTAAAAGAAGGAGAGTGGAACACCAATTTCTTCCACAGAACAACCATGGCCAAAAGAGCCCATAACAAAATATTGAAGATCAAGGACCAAGATGGAATCGAGCGCGAGTCACATCAAAAGATCGAAAGCGCTCTGGTCAGCCACTTCCATGGGATAGCCCAAGAACCTCATCAAGACAAATCATAGGCCATCTAGAAAATAACCCAGCATATTCCATGCTTGGTTACCGAGGAACAAAACATATTCCTGAACAAACCTATTGCCACGGAAGAAGTTGATCAAGCTCTCCAGGAAATGCCCAGTGGGAAAGCACCAGCTCCAGATGGCTTCACTGTGGAGTTCTTCAAAGCCTACTGAGAAATTGTCAAATATGACATCTATAAAGTAGTATAGGACTCTAGAAGGTATGCCTCCATCCTTAAAGCACTAAACGCAACCATGATCACCCTAATCCCTAAAGAAAATGAAGCCAAAACCCTGGACCGGTACAGACCCATAGCACTTTGTAACGTGATCTACAAGATTATCTCCAAAGTCATTGCAAATAGATTGAAACCCCTCCTACCTTCACTGATCTCGCAAGAACAGGCAGGCTTCGTGGAAGGTAGACAAATAATGGACAATATCATCCAGGCCCATGAGATCATTCACACTTTAAAACTTCAGAAGAGGGGGGGAATGTTAATACAACTGGACCTAGCAAAATCCTATGATAAAATTAGCTGGCATTACATGATCAAGACTTTGGAAGCCTTTGGTTTCACCCAGCACTGGATCAATTAGATTGTCAGCCTAGTATCCACAATAAGCTACTCACTACTAATCAATGGAGCCTCGGCCAAAACTTTATGGCCCACGAGAGGGATCAGACAAGGTGACCCGTTGTCCCCCTTCCTGTTCATTCTAATGATGGAAGGCCTTAGCATGAGCATAAAGAGCACAACAACAACTGGAGAAATAACAGGGCTCAAACCCTTAAAAAATTTCCCTACTTCAACCCACCAATAGTTTGTAGATGATACACTCCTCCATGGCATACCCACGGTCAAAGAAGCCAAAGCCTACAAACGCATCCTAGAATATTTTGGAGAAGCCTCAGGCAATTAGATCAACCACTCCAAGTCAATGATCTTTTTCTTTAATACCAACCCAACTATCCAAAGGAATTTGACCAACATTCTAGGCTTTCAACGGAAAAAACTCCCAACCAAGTATTTGGGGGTTCCTTTGACAGACAAAGTATATAAGTTGTCAACTTGGGAAGGATTAATAAACAAGTTACAGGAGTGGGTAAAAAACTGGACGTATAGGTCCCTTAATCTAGTAGGCAGTCTAATCCTAACTAAGATTGTCTTACAAGCCATCCCAACCTATATGATGTCAGTCTTCCCCACTCCATAGGGGATCCTACAGAAAATCAGATCCATCCAGAGGGACTTCCTGTGGCGAGGTGCGGAAACAAAGAAAAAATGCACCCTGGTGGCCTGAGAGAAAGTCTGCGGGCCAAAAAGCAAAGGCGACTTGGGGCTGCAAGATCCACAAACGACCAACAATGCATATGGGGCGAAACTATGGTGACGTTGGGTCAAAGAAACTACAACACCTTGGGTAAACCTATGGAAGGAAAAGTATGCACCATACACCCACGACCATGACAGAATCTGCTTTGGAGGAACCAGGGAAGGCTCATCCATCTGGAACCTAGCATGGCGCAAAAAAGCATCGATTCGGACACATGGCTTTTGGGAAATCAGGAATGGCAGAACAACCAGATTCTGGGAGGACGCTTGGCAACAGGAACCAAGGATGGAAAACTCGAACAAAGGGATACTCCAACAGGACCTCGCCATGCAAGGAAAAATCAACGTCTATCGATACTAGCAGCAGGGAACAGACCACAACAAATGGAGAACCTAGGACAAGATTATTCCTCAGAACAATGAGATACCCACAACAACAATAAAAGAGGTGGAGGAGGAACTGGGCAGACGAAAAATAACAGTAATGGAAGGAGAAGACCAGCTGAGGTGGGGTAAAAAGGATGGAGGGGAATTCAACCTAAAAGAAGTCTAGCACTATATGGTGGACCCAGACCAAGACGACTTAGTGCAACACTGGGATAAACTTTGGAACAGCCCCCCATGGCCAAAGATTAAGATCTTCCAGTGGCTAATATTACACAACCGCATCCTAACTTGGGATAACCTAAGGAAAAGAGGTTTCACTGGTCCATCAAGATGTCATCTATGTCAAACTTAGGAAGAAACAACCAACCATCTCCTCGACGAATGCCCCTACACTACCGAACTGTGGGACTGGGCAGCAAGTATCTTCCATCAGTTAGACAGGATTTGTGGTAATATAGCCACAACAATCAAGCTCTGGAGAGAAAACTACAATGACCAAGCAAAGGTGAACCTTTGTTGGATCCTCACCCCAGGAATGATCATATGGTCGACATAGAAGGAAAGGAATAGGCAAATTTTCAGAAACTAAAGCTGGCCAGAAGGGAAGATCAAGGAAACAATAACCTCCATGATACGCGAGACGGTGATGAGCAGCAACTGCCAAGAGGGTAGCGCACAACCCACTGATCAGGATTCCAGAGTCCTAGAGGTTTTCCAACTAACTGGTGGGCGCAACCCCAATCCAAACAGACAACAGTCGCAACTCCAAGTAGGTGAGCGCAACTGGAAACCGCCACCTCCAGGCTCTCTCAAATTGAATTTTGATGGGGTAGCGAAAGGCAACCCAGGAAGAATAGGTATGGGAGGAGTAATCAGGGACAGTAAGGGGAACATCATATGACCATACACGGGGAACCTGGGAAAATCCACCAATAACACCACAGAATTCGGGGCCCTGGAGACAGGTCTGGAGATTCTCAGTCGGGAGGGGATGACGAACGCCATAGTGGAAGGAGACTCTGCACTAGTAATCAACACAATGAGAAAACTCCAAAATGGTACCAGAATAGGCAAGATCTAGAGGCACTGGCGATTGGCCTACCTACTAAAAAAAATCCAGGAGCACTTGCGGACAGGGATCAATGTGGAGTTGCACTGGGTGAGGAGTTCAGCAAAGGGACTGGCGGACAGAATAGCAAACGAGGGGGTCGAGAACGAAGGTCCAGAAATGGATACAATCTGGAGCAACATCTCGCAAGGTCAATTCCGAGCAGACTGCACCCAACTTGTGGGAAAAGACTGGGATACCAGGAGTAGTACGGAAAATTACGGCAAGAATGGAGGCACAATAGACACTATAGGACACGTAGGTCCCAGATAGAATCTGATGGTCCACCAATCAAATAAGGTTGCAAATGCAAATGCAGATCACACATCATGTGAAGGTACGACACCACAACCCCGTCAATAAAAAGAAGTACAGAAGTTACCCATTGGAAAGAAGAAGAGATAAATCACAGGTGGAAAAGGATGATGAACGGCAGGTCTCACCAGGGCCAAGTAGGAACACACCTCACCCAAGTACTGAGATGGGACCGGGAAAGGGATGGCATACAATGAGCAGGGCGGAGCATTGGCGCAAGGATAATGGCAGGGTCATCAAATGCACACACTCTGGAATAGATTCTTCTGACTGGCAGGACCACCTTGATGAGCAGATCACGATTGTAAGGACGGGACCGTAGCCGGGTTGGCTCCATAAAGGTTGGGACACCATAACATATCACAGAACAAGGCATCGCAATTACAGGGGCCACCTAACTTATCAGAAGGAGGTGCAATGGAACAGGGAAAGAACCCAACATAAGAACCACCACCTGTAAGTTAAGATGGTGCACATGAAGAAAACCAGCAGCAAGAGAGGCCCACAAGGAAAGGAACCTCCACAGAGCACCCGTTGGATGACAAGAATTGAATAGGCGACCAGGGACACAAGGAGAACCTTCTTCACGAAGGTAGACACCAAGGGGAAGACGATCATTAAAAGATGGGAGGGAAAAATTAACAACGCCCGTAGAGGAAAAGCTTGGTCAACACTAACCCAGGAAACAGGGGGGATATGGGACCCCAGAACCACACAATCGAGGATAACCCTATACCACAGGATGGTGGAGGAATCTTGGAGAACCAAAATGTTGATAGGTAAGATGTGTTCGAACTAGGGGGAGACCAACAGGACGGAAACCAAAGAGAAGAAGAAAGAGCGCATAGGAATTCTCAACCACCTCAGCAACCTGGAGATGGGGGTAAAAAGGCTGGTGGAGGACCAGAAAAGACAACAGGAGAAACTGGAGCAGATGGCAGGACAATTTCATCTCTATCTACGCTACGTCCATCATATAGATATCACTCCAACCGACAGTAATGGAACCCCAGCTTGCATCAAAAAGCTACGTCTGGTGGAACAGAGGGAGGAGGACGCGGCACAACAGAAAGGGGATGCAGAGCACCCCATCAACCTAGACTAGCGCAGGACCCGCCCAGACCTTGTCTCTCAGAGTAGGAGCTCACCCCACTATGTTCAGACTTTTTTGATTTCTTTTGATGAAGTTTTTAGACTAGATTATGGTAGCCTGGGTTGGTTTCCCGTTGTGGCGATCCAGGCACTTTTTGTTTATCTTCAGATACTGCACTCCAAGGACCCCAGATCTGGTTTCCGTTAAGGCATATCCTTGGAATCCTTGCATCAGTTTTGTACTATAACCTTTAAAGCAATATAGATTCACACACTCATTTATTAAAAAAAAATAAAAATGTTGTCATTTATACCACTGTAAGGTTGTATTGTTCATGTGTTGAGTATTCTTTAGTGAAGTTTATAACTTTACATTTATGTTGCTTATTTGATATTTATTGTTCTAAGATGGTAGATAGATGGTTGTGAATAGTTTTCTATTACATACTACTATGTTTACATTTATCAATCATGTTTATGTATTTCTGCTTTTCTCTAATAGCTATCTATTTCTGAAGTATGGGCATACATTTATAATTAATATGTTATCTCCTTACTTAATTCTACTTCTAGCTAGGATAGGTTAGGATAATTAACTTTCTGCACATAGAATAATCACATATTGCACATTGCATTTTTCATTTCATCATTAACCCCACTCATTTTAATTAATGGTTTTTGGGCTAGAATATGGATGGGTCTCCTATCCCAAATGGTGTAATTTCTAATAGGGACTTCATATCAGGGAACACCCTCGTTTGTTGAAAGGCACTTTGCCTCATCAATAGAAACTGGTGCAAGAAGGATGACCTACGTTGTATGGCTGGTGGAAATATCTAATCCTCTCATGGTAAAGCTCTTAACCTTCAACTTGTTGATATTTTGATGTAACTACAAAAGATATTCTTTTGTATTTGTATTGGTCCAACCTCGAGAAGGTTATTCTAATTTTATTGTATAAATCGACGGAAAATAAATTATTATTTTATTGTTATCCTTATTGTAAAAGTTGAAATGGCCCCTCTTAGGGTTGCGTCTTTTCGAGAGTCAAGTTATGTGTATAAATATGTTAGCCTATGGATTACCTTTACCAATCACTAAGTCTAAATTGTCACCTATATTTGTATTATTCATTTAGAATATTAGTAATATATCCTCAAGTGATGACTAATGATTTAGTTAAGATTGCCTAGCCTAGTCATCATGCATGATTTTAGGATCTAGAG
>SNQJ01S0013132.1:194782-210525 GCA_010110895.2 Picea sitchensis
TAAAACAGCTAGACAACATTGTTTCAAACACATGGGTTTGAGTACTTTCCCATGGTATTTGGAAAAGTAAAATAAAAAAGGGGAATTAATTATTTAATTAATGGACATGTCCCTTCATGAAGGGTTATGAAAAAGTATAAAAGGAGAAAGTATTGAGAGAAAGTGTGTGTGTGAGAAATGAATGAACAAAGATTGAATATCATTCCAAAAGGGATGAGTTGCAAAATCAATTTCAGGTTAGCTTGACATTTTCACGATAACTTATGTTCTAGGATGTTTTAGACTTTGAAATTTTGAAGAGACAGAGGAGAGATCTTGGTGTACATGTGATAAAAATTTCAAATGTTGGTTTGCTATACTTTGAGAGATATGCCATGTGGAAGTTAGGGTTCCTGAATGCTCATGAATTTAGTTTCAAATAGGTCAGCTTGACACTTTCGCTATAACTTATTTTATGGGATGTTTTAGACCTTTAAATTTTAAAGAGATGGAAGTAAGCTCTCTGGGTACATGTGATAAAAAGTTTAGATGTTGGTTTGCTATACTTTCAAAGATATGCTTGGTGGAACTTAGGGTTGCTGAATGCTCCTGAAATCTGTTCCAAGCATGTCAGCTTGGCACTTTCGCTATAACTTTTTTTTGAGGATGTTTCAGACCGTGTGATGTTGCAAAGACGAAGGAGATATATCTAGGTACATGCGGTCAAAATTTTAGATGTTGTTTCGCTACACTTTCATATATATGTTATGTGGAAGTTAGGGTTCTTGAGTGTTCTTGAAATGAATTTCAAGAATTTTCACTATAACTTCTTTTCTAGGACTTTTCAAAATGTGAAATTTTTGCAAAACATAGAAGACATACATAAGTACCTCAGGTAAAAATTTCAGATGTTGGTTCGCTTTACTTTTTGAGATATGCTCTATGGAAGTTAGGGTTTTTGAATGGTCCTAAGATTAGTTTCAAATAGGTTAGTTTGAGATTTTCACTATAACTTCTTTTTTGGGACTCTTCATTCTGTGAAAATTTTACAGAACAAAGGAGACATATAGAAGTACCTTAGGTAAAAATTTTAGATGTTGGTTCATTGTACTTTCTGAGATATCTATGTGGAAATTAAGGTTTTTGAATGGTCATGAAATCAATTTCAAATAGGTCAATTTGACATTTTCACTATAACTTCTTTTCTGGGACTCTTCAAAGTGCGAAAATTTTATAAAATAGAGGATACATATAGAAGTACCTCAGGTAAAAATGTTAGAATCAAATTTGCATAGTTGGATACGTGGCATGCTGTACAAGTTTGTTCTTAGGAAGAGGTCCAAAACATCAAGCTTTGAGAAAATTACCATTTGGAACGTCAAATTTTGGTTAGACTTGGTAAAGGAAAAAGTAGTGAGCAAACTTGATGAAGGCATAAGCAGTGAGTAGACCTGGTGAAGGCAACAATAGCAAACAAACTCGATGAAGGTTGGTGCAACTCACATAAAGAGATTGGTGTCTCTTGTTAAGTTGATGCTTAACGATGGAGATAAGTGTTTATGAAGATATGTAAGAGTAAGTTGATGCCACTCAAACAAAGAGATTGATGTCTCTTGCTAAATTGGTGCTTAGCGGTGGGGATTGATGTTTACGAAGACCTGTAAGAGTAGGTTAGTGCCTACCAGGATTTGTACTAGTGGGATTGGTGTCTCCAGTAGATTGATGCCCACAAATATTTGTAATAGTAGATTGGTCCCTACAAAAAATTATAAAGATTTTTTTTTTTTTTTTCTCCCAAAAGGATTTCCACATAAATCTTATGTTCCATGTTCTACAGTTAATAGATCTCATATATGATTGTTTTCTTATGATTGATGAATGCTTGGAAAAATAAAAAAATTATCTTACACTGATTCACCCCCTCTCAATATAAGTGTATACTCAACACTCATCTAACCATATATATACACACATTAATGTAAATACATTTTAACCACCCTTAAAATATGAAATTAAATTTTTATGAAAATACATTTTAACTATCCTAAAATACTAGATTAAATTTCTCCTAATTTGAAATACTCATATCTTCTCCTAATCAATTTAAAAACTTTATATACTTAATTAGTTTAAGGATTTCATATAATTATAATTATGATAATTATACTTACTTCCAACTACTAAGAACTTTATATACTTAATTCATTTAAGGATTTCTTGTAATTATGATAATTAGTATAGGAAATTTTAATTTACTTTAAAAACAATTTTTAACTTTAAATCTTTTAAACATTAAAAAAAATTAAAAAATTTACATATACATAAAGAGATGGGGTGGATGGGATGAGGAGAAATATTAAAAAAAAAATATAAAAAACCATAAGGCGATATGACAAATTGAAAACCTAAGATAATATAAAAAATCTAAAAATATGCAAGTTAATGTTTCCCATTACATATCAGATATATTCATTTCACATTCTGTTTTAAGTTGAAATGCAATTCAACAATCACGAGACAGCAGCTTTGATTCCCATGGACGCCATTTAAGAAAGAAGATTCCTTTGTTATCCCATTCCATTGTGCGGGCCTCTGAATTTGCCGTCCATCCACCCGCATTCATCTGTTATTCAAGAAACTATTACTGTGGGGATGGCTGTGACGATGGCCATATCAGCTCCAACAGCATGGGTTTCACATCCAGCAATTCATTCGCCTCGGAGAAATTCAGCTCATTTCCCATCCGTTTGCCCTTCTCTGGCAAACAGAGGAACGATTTTCGATAGAAGAAATCAAAGTCTACGCATTCTTGCTTCTTCTGCTGCACCAGGCCTGTCCTCCAATGAAAGGTTCGAAATGTTTATTTTCTTCTCTGTTAGGTATTTTGTGTTTCAGGAAAATATCTGTGCAATTGTCTGCTTGGGCTTCTACCATAGGATTATTTTGTCGTTTATTTTCGTAGTATGAACATTATTTGTATCAACAATGGACTTTTCAATGCATTTTGCAGGCTTTAAACATTATTTTCTCCATTCTGTAATATCCCCAATATATCTAGGCAGATATTTTATGAATTCCTATGCAATTATGTTATTTTTCCACAAATATTTTGTATTCATTCTACTAAAGAATTCCGTCAAACATATTGAAAGCATCCTAGATACACTTAGAATAGAAGAGAATCATGGAATATTTTATTATGAATGGAGACTGAATACAACAATTCAATGGCTACTATAGCAGCTGCAATACATCAATGGGAAACACACAATACAAGCCAAAAATCTGGAATCATGTCATGGCCCCCTCAACATATGAGATCCAACCCTCCAAGTGCCACAACCTCTTCAAGAAGATCACTGCAATCCAAAACTGAAAACAAACCCAAGATGAAGCTCCAATGAAGATCCTGGATGGATCCTCCTCCTTGTCTAGCTAGGGTGGATATTGCACCACAGAAACCAAACCAATAGTGGAAGGGTTTCGCCCAAAACCCCAACGAAAATGCTGGCTACAAGAGCACTCCAATAAGATATCAAATCATAATGAGAAGTGAGGGGTTACCCTTCTATTATACTTTTCCAACCCCTTTTAGATCCTTCCTCCATGCCTCCTAGAACTTTCCCTTTTTAATTAAGTCAACTTTTCTAGAATTTTCCTCTTTTTGACCAAATCAAATATAACCCTTATTTTTCTTTCAATTATTATTTAAACATTAAAAATACATTTTTAATGCTTAAATGCTTAATTATTTAATGTCACTTTAAATACATAACCTCTCATAACTAAATGACATTAAATGACCCAGAACAAATGTAATGCCATTGATCAAGCTAGCAAAGCCTTTAAGAACAAATTCAATCCTATATATAAGCTGGGTCTGCCTCCTCCATGGATGAAAGATGAGAGACTGTATGGTGTATAATGGAGATCTGTTGATTAGAAGGAACAATACAAAAATTTTCAAGGATATGTCTGCCCCCTTGAAAGACAACAATGTGTAGATAAATTACTTTCTGATTTTAAATTGTTATTTGTTGTCATTGACTTATATCAAAGTCAGCCTCCAGTATCTTTTTGATCTTTTCACAGAATTAGATAAATCTTTCAAGACAATGGTCGAGTTCAATTATCCTACAGGGGATGAGTGGGCTAGGATAGCAGGATTCCAATTCAAAAGTTTGACCACTACTCAGGATAGCTCCATGTCATCAATAAGCAAAAGACGAAGGCATTAAAGGGGATCGGAGAATTTGGAAAGTGGTGGGTTTTCTCTCTATATTCTTGGGCAAAGATAAGGCTGTTATGGTGTAAACCCTAGCTATTTTTGAGCACTCACTTTCATTTATTTTCGGAAAAATAGTTATCAAGATCAAGATTTAGTTGGATCCCGAGAAGGATAAAAGCAAGGAAGCAAGACAATTCAAAGGATTGACATTTTTCTGTGAACAAGGGGAAAGTCTTCCAGTGTGTAGATCACTCAGAGAAATGAGCATATATTGAAAATCACTTGATAAGAGCTTACACAGTAATGTTGATAATCTTGAGGATTCACCCCTTGTCTATCAGTCTGTCTTCTTAGTTTGTGTATATTTCTTTCAATTCCATTAAACTTTTTCTTCAGTTATTTGTATTTTTTTTTCAAAAGACAAAAAAGTCTACTCATCTTATTTATAACGAGTACTTATATACAACTGCTAAGCCCGGTACAATGATTGTAGTGTTTTTTCATTGTTTCATAGTCTTTAGAGATTAATTCATAATAATTGTCCATTACATGTATAAAATCATCCATATTTTTGCTCTGTCTGTTTATTCTAAAACATGAACACCTCACCCTATGCCAAAAATAATGATCAAGAAAAAAACAAGCTATATCATGAAAAATTTGGGAGGGGCTGCTTAAATAAACAACTTCACCTCCATGCACTGGATCAAAATATGGTCCTAATGCAAGGCAAGGAGAGGCCCTCCACTGTGTGCTCGATCTGTGAGTTGCCTGCAGAAATTGTTACCTCCCTTTTTGCTTGCCGATTTGCTTCATCATTTAGCTCCCTGAATATTGGAGTAAGTGAAATGAAATGGAATTTGGAAATTGTATCTCAAACTTATCTTACTCTTGCTTAGTGGGCAATATCAATGTCGTTGGAGTTGCCTAAAAGCCATACCAGAACCACATAAGAGTCCCCATAGACTGCTATAGCTTTGATGTCGATCTCCCAAGCAAAATCTAGCAGTGTTCTGACAACAGTGAGTTCCGCTTTGTTGTTGGTAGTTCTTCCAAGGCCTAGCTTGAAATACAATCTCTCTCCTGTGGATAATAAGAGCCACCCTCTAGCCCTCCTGAGTCCTGGGTTCCCTTGAGAGGTCCCATCAAAGTAGCCTCTAAGGATATACTCTGAAGGAGTGATAGTTTGTTGGAGCTTTGTCTCCGGAGAAGATCTCAATAGGTTTCTGCTGGCCTTCAACCTGTAGAAAATCTGTAGACATTTGGGGCTTTATTCTGGAAAAAACTCTCATTTCATGCAAGCCAAATGGGCCATAGGACCTCCAGAGCTAAAACTTTGTCCTCTTCCCCTGCTTTTGTGATCCATTGGTTTAATGTTGAGCTAATGTCGTCTTTAGTCTAGTGTTGTGGCAATTTGCATAGTCGAAGAGATATATCCCAAATCTCCTTGGTGAAGTCTCTCATTCCCCACAAAATGTGCATTTACTGGGTTCCATCCACCCTCTTCTCTTGAGCATATCCCATGTTGGGATTGCACCCTTGATGGCGAGCCAAGCGTGAAATATAGTCTTATGGGGAGCCGAGAGTTTCCAGAGCTTAGTCCGCCACCAATGGGAGGCTTCTAGTTGGGTGACAAGGAATTGTGCTCAATATCCAAGATGAACACTATACCTACCATTTGCCAGATTGGCTCCCCAAGGTAAAAGATCCTCCTCCTCTCTCAAAGAGATTCTAGCTTGAGATAATCTTCTAGCATACTTTATCCACTATTGCCCTTCTAGCCTTTGAAGTCCTATATCCTATGCAGATAACCATCACTAAGGGATAGATCCTTAGCCTATTGCCATGTGGTTCAGACTAATCAGATTACGATTTCTTAGGGCATCCAATAACTAAAGAGGCATAATGTAGTCCAAGTCTTGTTCAACCCATCTATCCGATCCCATTCGAACCTTGGTTCCATTTCCTACCTTCTAGCAAAGGTGATTCGTAACAATGTGAGTTGATTGAGTTATGGCTTTCCAAAAATTTGATCCTTCTTGATGCTTCTTGCATGGGTTTGTTAGCCAGTCCTCCAATGGAGTGGGAGCAATGTATTTGCAGTAGAGAATTTCTTGCCATAGCCCTTTCTTGCTTATTAGTTTCCTTGTGCCCTTTGCTGCAAGTGTTTTGGTGAATATGCTTGTGTGTTTTATGCCATAACCTCTTATATCCTTGGGCCATGATAACATTTCTCAAGAAACCAATGGCAAGCTTCCTATTTCCTTGGTTCCCTTCCACAAATATTTGAATAGAGCCTACCGGATCTACAAAAAAATATGTTTGGGGTTGGGTGCAAGTGCTATCCTCTATACGGGAATTACTCGAAGCACACTTTTGATTAAAGCAATCTTGCTTGCTTGAGAAATCCATTGATGGGTCCAATGATTTATCCTTACCTTAACCTTCTCCACAATCCATGACTAGTTCTAAATTCCATAGTTGTTAGGTTTGAGGTGAAAATCTAGATAGATCAAGTTCATCTCAAAATCTTGGACATTGAAGGGGAGGAACTTTGCTATCATCTCCTTCTGAAATTGGGGGATGTGATTGAAGTGAATGAAGAATCTTACTTCATTGATTTCCTTTTGTTGAATTTTCATCTCAAGCAATTAACTATATTAGTGTTCTTAAACTTTTAAACAATTAGCACAATAACTGCATATAAAGGATCACTGAAAGAGAGACATCCATAGCATACACAAGATTTATCCTGGGAAAAACCAACAAAACTTTCTCAATATAGATTCAACAGTCAAGAACAATGCCTCTCTCCAAGAGAGAACTAACAAAGCAAAAGATCCTTCTCTAACCCTTGACTAGGAAAGAGTAGCGCACCACATAACCAAGATAAACTCAAGAGATAGACCAAGATCCTCTACAAAAGCACCTCCCAGCTGCAGTAGCGTCTCCCTCTAAGACTTGCGTACTTCTCTTCTTGACTAGAGAGCTTGTGTTGTGTGTTATATCAAATGAGGCACTAGCCTCTCTTATAAATACTACTTTGGCCAGCCTAAAACTAGGTCTGGGCCGACATGACAGATTGTTAGGGCACAATAGGGCTGACCTTACAAAATACACTTTATAAAATATATTTCACCTTTTTACTTTGGTGCAATAGGGCCGAATTGACAAATGACACTTTATAAAATACATTTGACACCTTACAAAGGCGCAAATTGCAATAGGGCCGACATGAATAATTACAATACAATAGAATATCTTCTGTTGCTACCCACAAATTTAACACTCCCTCTTAGCGAGGAAGGTATTCTTCTCGGCACTATCATCATCACTGCTTCTGCGCTTTTGTACACCTGGTCATTGTCTTGTTGTCTTTTCACGAGTCTATATGTCATAGGAAGTTTTCCAACTGTACAACATGCATCCAGTACATTACCAACATCTCATTAGTGGGCTGAGCAGTCATGTCTGGGCTTTCTTCTAGCTCACACAATGCTGGGCATCTAGCTTTTGCTAGGAACTATCCGACCCAAAGTCTGGTCACTAGCCTCAAGCTAGCCCCCTGGTTGGTACACCAGTCCTCTGGCCCCACATAGACTAGGCATCTAACCACGAGGGTTAGGCAATGTAGTGCACACAGACTACCCATCTAGCCCCAGGCTAGGAATCATCTGGCCCAGAGTCTGGCCACTAGCCCTAGGATAGTCATCCTCCAACCACACAGGTTGGCCCTCTAACTATCAAGGAAATACGCCCTCCCCGAAGGATCCACGATTTACACTTCCTAAAGCTGGGAACACACACCCTCCCTGAAGGATCCGCGTCTACTGACCTTGTGCGAGGTGAGGCTAACTGGTGCCATAGTCAGTGCCCGAACATGAACCTGCTGTTACTGCACCACACTATGTTGCACCTGGAGTCGCATCTGTAAAACATCACTCCCTCTCACGAGGGAAAATCCTTTTGGACCACACCAAGCTTGTCTCTGAATTACTCAAACTTCTCTCTTGACAGAGGCTTAGTCAACACGTTTGCTACCTTAGGAACATACTGGAGCTTCACTGCTCCCTTCTGTACCATCTCTCGGATATAATGGTACTTGATCTCGATATGCTTGGACCTGTCATGGCACACTGGGTTCTCTGACAACTTTATGCAACTTTGGTTGTCATAAAGGATATAGGTCGCCTCCAACTCGAGATCAAACAATCCTGTAATCAGCTTCTGAAGCCACACTGCTTCACCACAAGCTGAACATGCTGCTACATACTTTGCCTCTGCAGAACTGAGCGCCACACAAGTCTGCCTCCTACTAAGCCATGAGGTTGCAGCTGATCCCAAATTGAAGCAACATCCGGATGTACTCTTCCGGTCCGTGACATTGCCTGCCCAATCTGAATCTGTGTAGCCCTGCAGTCTTATCTCACGATCCGAGATATATCTAAGTCCATAATCAATTGTACCCTTCAGGTACCTCATCACATGTTTTGCCACAATCAGGTGAACATGTCTAGGCTCAACCATGTACTGACTCAACGTGTTCACTGCAAAACATATATCTGGCCTCGTGTTTGTCAAGTACATCAATGAACCAATTATTTGCCTGTATATGGTGGCATCCATTGTCTCTGAAGTTGTATCACACAACAACTTCAAGACCATCGGTGTAGATGTGGCCTTACAGTCCAACATCTCGAACCTCTTCAGGATCTCCACTGCATATTTTCCTTGGTTAAGGAAAATCCCATCTGATCTTTGCCATACCTCCAGACCTAAGAAGTAATGCATCATGCCTAGGTCCTTCATCTCGAATTCTGCAGCAAGTTTCCTCTTATTCTCAGCGATGAGCTTCTCGTTTCCTGTCAGAAACATATCATCCACGTACAGTAGCAATATCACAGGTTCACCATCCACAACCTTGAAGTAAAGGTTGGAATTTGTAGTACTCTTGGTGAAACCCAAGCTCATCAGGAAACTGTCAATCCTGCCATACCAAGCTCTGGGAGCTTGCTTAAGCTCATACAAGGCTTTCTTCAACCTGCACACATGTGACTATCTGTCATGTGTCTTGAATCCTTGTGGCTGCTCCACATACACTTCCTCTTCTATTATGCCATTCAGGAAGGTTGTCTTCACATCCATCTGATGTACCTTCCATTTCATCACTGTAGCTATCGCAAGAATGGTCCTAATCGAAGTGATGTACCTTCCATTTCATCACTGTAGCTATCGCAAGAATGGTCCTAATCGAAGTGATGTACCTTCCATTTCATCACTGTAGCTATCGCAAGAATGGTCCTAATCGAAGTGTATCTCGCCATAAGAGTAAATGTCTCCTCATAATCTATTCCTTCTTTTTGGGAGAAACCTCGTGCCACGAACCTTGCCTTGTAATTCTCTATGCTGCCATCTGCTGCATGCTTTGTCATGTAAATCCACTTGGAACTGACGACTATCTTTTCCTTTGGTCTCGGACCACATCCCAAACATTATTCTTAATGATTAAYTGGTACTCTTCAATCATGGCATCCTTCCCTTCTTTCTTCTYTGYARCTTTTTCATAACTGGTAGGTTCTGCATCAATGATGTCGCTCAACAATGCTAYATAGCTGGAATATGGTTGCAGTTTCTTGCTTTCTCTGAAAGATCCATCTGGGGCTCCATACTTTTCTACATCATGAATAATCTCATGAGCCCAAGCTGGCCTTCTCTTCTTTGCAGTCGTCTCTGCAGGTCTTTGTGGTTCTACCACATCATGATGTTCTTCTGGTACTACATCAGTGCGTGCATCTATATCTGCAACTCTGGGAGCTATAGGTTCCTCATCATGATTATCATCTGTATGGTTTTGTCTCGATCTATTAAAGGTTGCATCCTCATCAAAGGTAACATCTCTGCTAGTCTCAATCTGTCGGTGACCAGGAATGTAAACTCTGTATGCCTTCGATGTCTCGTTGTATCCAACAAAGATACCCTTCTTGCCTGAAGGGTCCAACTTGGATCTCTTGTCCTTGGGACATGTATATATACTGGACAACCGAATATTCTTAGATGGCCGACCTTTGGCTTTTCACCTGTAAACGTCTCTTCTAGTGTCTTGTTTCCAAGTATTCGATGAGGACTTTTGTTCTGCACATATACAACAGTCCTAGCTGCTTCTGCCCATAAATACATTGGTAAGTCTTGATCATGAATCATGGCTTTCACTGCTTCCATGATTGTTCTGTTCTTTCTCTCTGCCACACCATTCTGCTTAGGATTGTAGGGAGTAGAGAGGTCCCTCTTAATGCCAATTTCCTTGCAGAATGTCTTGAATTCATCGGATGTGAATTCTCCTCCATTGTCTGACCTCAGAGTCTTTATTTTTCTTTCAGAGAGATTTTCTACAAGAGCTTTGAATTCTTTGAATTTGCTAAATACATCACTTTTATTTTTCAAGAAATAAATCCAGGTTTTACATGAGTAATCATCAATGAATGAGACATAGTATACATACCTGCTTAATGAGTTTGATGACATTGGTCCACATACATTTGAATGTACTATGTCCAATGCTCCCTTTGCTTTGCTGTCGCTGTTCGGAAATGGGTTCTTCACGTTCTTCTTCAATCCAAGAAAATATAGCACATCGTTCATCTTCATTGGTTTTCCGGAATCCAATCTGTAAGCTGTTTCTCCTATTCCTTTGATGGGAAACTGGTAATAATCGCCTAGTTTCACCTTATGGGGTGAATCCTTCTGTATCAGATTTGAGAATGAGTTCTTATATTCGGTCATGTGCTTGGAGGCACCACTGCCAATGAGCCATGTGCCACTTCCATGGGTGACTGTTCCTGTAAGAGCTGAAATCAAAACATACTCTTCACTTGACTCATCTCCTTTAGCTCTCTTTTGATCAAGTTCGTCATCTTCTGCGACATGAGCGTGATGTCTCTTATACTTTCCTTTTCTGGCCTTATCTTTCGAGTTGGGACAAAACCTTGCAATGTGTCCCAATTTCTGACAAATGTAGCATCTGATATTGGAGTAGTCCTTTTGTCCCTTGTGAGATTTGTGTGACCTCTTGTGGCAATGGGAATGATCTTCCTTCTTACTCTTTTCTTTTCCTGTATGTGCTGCTAAGGCTTGATCATCATCAACTAGTTTTTCTTCTCGTGCTGCCAGCCTTGCTTCTTCCTGAGTGCAATCCTCCCATAGTTTGCTGAACTTCGTAAGCTTCCTTCTAGAACATATCCCTTGAATGAAAGATTCCCATGATCTTGGAAGACCATTCAAGGTGGTCATTATGAGTTCGACTTCTTCTACATTGTCTCTAATGGCTTCAAATTGCTCCTTAATCTGCGATACCCTTGTGAAGTATGAATGAATAGTTTCCGAGTTCTGCATCTTCACACTCTTGAGTTGTGTTCTCAAGGTCGTCTTTCGATTGATGTTATTACTTTGCCCAACGTCCTTCAGCAAGGTGGATGATGTCACCTTCTAGGGTTTACGCAGAAACCCTAATTTTCGAAACTTGTCCAAATTGAAAACTGCTCCAGGGAAAAGGTGCGCTAGGGTTAGGAGAGTCTTCCTATGCCCTTGATTTGCTCAACGAGCTCTTCTGTGCTATGAAAATGCCTTCTTTCAGGCCAGCTTTGATACCATGTTGATTTTTCATCTCAAGCAGTTAACTAGATTAATGTTCTTAAACTTTTAAACAATTAGCACAATAATTGCATATAAAGGATCACTGAAAGAGAGACATCCATAACATACACAAGATTTACCCTGGGAAAACCCTCTAGGGGATAAACCAACAAAACTTCCTCAATATAGATTCAACAACCAAGAACAATGCCTCTCTCCAAGAGAGAGCTAACAAAGCAGAAGATCCTTCTCTAACCCTTGACTAGGAAAGAGTAGTGCACCACATAACTAAGATAAAATCAAGAGATAGACCAAGATCCTCCACAAAATCACCTCCCAACTGCAGTAACGTCTCCCTCTAAGACTTGCACACTTCTCTTCTTGACTAGAGAGCTTGTGTTGCGTGTTATATCAAATGAGGTGCTAGCCTCTATTATAAATACTAGTTTGGCCATCCTAAAATTAGGTCTGGGCTGACCTGATAGATTGTTAGGGAACAATAGGGCCGACCTTACAAAATACACTTTATAAAATATATTTGACCTTTTTACTTTGGCGCAATAGGGCCGACTTGACAAATGACACTTTATAAAATACATTTGACACTTTACAAAGGCGCAATAGGGCCGACATGAATAATTACAATACAATTAGAATATCTTCCGCTGCTACCAAAACATTTAACCCCTTTCCCATAACTTTGCAGAACCATTATAGGATCCTAGAATATGGTTTGGCTTCTAATATGGATCCATTGCCAAGTAGTAGTAAATCATCAACAAACATGATATGTGTGAGTTGAATAGATTTAGATATTTTGATACCCTTGATGTTCCTTTTGATGAAATTCTGCCATAATGAGTCGACTAAGGCCCTCAGTGATGATCAAGGAGAGAAGTGGAGAGAGCAGACACCTCTGTCAAAGCCCTCGGGAAGTAGGAAAAAAGAAGAGGTAGATCCATTGATAAGGATGACGAAGGAGGGTGAGGTAATGTAGGATTTGATCTAGCAGATGAAAGGTTAGGAATACCCAACTTCAATCAATATCATTCTTTGATAGAACCAATTCGAGCGATCGAAGGTTTTGGATAGATCGATTTTGGTGATGAAAACTCTTGTATTGAGGGTCTTTACAGAGTGAAGAGCCTCTTGGGTTGATGCGATGGCATCTTGAATGTCTCTACCACGGAGGAAGCCCATTTGTTCTTGGAATATGTGGGTGGAGAGGGTTGGCTTGAGTCGATGAGCAATGACATTGGTATGATTTTGTAAATGCAGTTGCAAAGTGAAATGGGGTGGAAGTGATCAAATAAAGATGGATTACTTACCTTAGAGATAATATCCAATAAAGTGGAGTTGAAAGCATGGTGTGTCTCACTAGCCTGTCTTGACTAATCCACCAACAAAAGGAGATATAGATGAATGAGATCCCAAAAAACTCAAAAGAATGCAACATGAAAGCCATTGGGACCCAAAGACTTGTCAGATTACACCTTGTGAATAACGAACTTGAGTTCCTTAATTGTTGTTGGAGCCATCGAAGATATATTGTTCTCTTCATTGATCTAATTAGGGAAAGTTGATGCAACTGAGAGCACACTTGTTATGGTTTCTTCTTGAGGCTTATTGTATAGAGCTTTGTAGGAGGAGACCCTAGCTTCGCTAATAGAGTCAAAATTTTCATATATAGTACCCCTGTGATTAATGTTTCTCCATATAGAACGTAGGGCTTTTCAGGTTGAGGCTTGTTTGTGAAAATATGCTGTGTTTTGATACCCCTCTTGAAACCAAATCGCTCGGCTTTTGATGCGACATCTAGCCTCTTCCCAAGCTAGGAGAGTAGCCCTTTGCATTTCAAGATATGTTAGTTCCTCAATTTCCTCGGAGGAGGGGGTGGCGTTATAGATATGCTCATGCAGTGTTGATATGTGGAGTTCCACCTAACAAAGTCTATATTTAGTGTTCCCAAATTTTCTTTACTCCATTCCCTTGCTATTCCCTTCATTTTGATAAGATTTTTTTGAAACTATATCATAATGTCTCCTTGGTTCCTTGAGTTGTGACTCCAAGTTTTTGTAATTTTTTGAACATATTCAAGGTAGGATAGCCAGTGTAGATTAGATTTAAAGGGGGAAAGGGGCCTCTCAGGGGTTCTATCCAACTCCAAGGTTATGGTTGAGTGATTAGAGCCCCTAGAGGAAAATACCCTTGATTTATATCGTTGGAAAGCATTGAGAAAATAATCCTTGATGAGAAATTGATCCAACCTTTTTAAGGTAGCTAGAGAGGTAGTGGGGGGGTCTAGAGGGCCCATAGTGATAATAGTGGAGGTCATTCAATGTAAGGTGGAATAGGTCCACTATATTATTAAATAAGACCCACCATGGTAGTTAAATATAATAAATGGGTAGTTAGATATAATAAATGTAAGAGGACTTCTTAGAAGGTTCTACTTCTAGAATATTCCTCTTCTAGAATGTTCTTAGGTGATGGTAGCACTATATAAAGGGGTTCAAGCAATGTAATGGGATATGTAGAGAAATATTGTATTTGGAGCTAAAGCTCATTAGGAGGTTGCCCCCTCGAAGAGGCTAGTGAACAAGAGGGGATCTCTTCCATAATAGGATCCATTGTATGGTGTTGTCCTACCCTAAGGGTTTGATAGTAATAAAAAAGATTTTGCATATTGCTCTTCTGTATCTATTGTGGTGATTTTGTATTCAATTCTTTGGTTCTTAACAAGTGGTATCAGAGCACTTTCCTTGGCAGACATTGTGGGCAAATATTTTTTATTTTTGCAGATATATTTTTTTTGGGAGAAGAAAAAAGAGGGTCGTGACATTCCAGAAAGTTTTGGTATATTTCTGTGCAAAATTTTCAGAAACAGGTTGTATATCTGAGTTTCTCTCATAAAAACACCCAAGTTAAAAAAAAAAATCGTCCGAAGCGGAGTCCGGGAAGTCAAGATATTGAAGTTTTAATATCTGCAAATTTTCAGGGTTTTTTCTGTGGACGACGGCGCAATGTTTTTTATTTTTATTTTTGTAGCATTTGGAGACCGAATTTGCCCTCAAAAATTATAGATCTGAGTTCTTCTCAAAATTTCACCCAATTTCCAAAAAAAAAATCAGCCAAAACGGAGTCCGGGAAGTGAAGTTATGAGCATTTTAAATTCAACAGTTTTTTAGGGTTTTTCCAGAAAAAACCGCAATTTTCTGTCGTAACTTATTGTTCTATTTTTGTGTTTTTTCTTGATGGCTGCGGGACCGAAGAGTTCATAGGGTGCTCAGATGGCTATTTCTTCTCAAACCCTCAAAGAAATTCTACAGATTACTGAAGCATTCAAAGTCCAATTGTTTGACCGATTAGATGGCTTTGTAGATGGCCTCAATGATAGTTTTCGTAGTATTCAAGATTCATTGGATAACATGCATGAGAGATTTCTTATGGAGGACCTCAGGGATGAATATAATCAAGAAATATATGCTTGGTATGATTTTGAGGCTGATTGCGATGATTGGTATATGGATAGTTGTCATTTCTGGGATGAAAACAACTTCCATATTTTATTTGATGACTCTACACCACCTTCTGTAGAGAACATCAATGTCCCACATCAGGAGCTAGTTACCAGCGTCCAACCTGCATATTCCACAATGGTATTGTTCCTTCCAGATTCATATTTGATCATCTCCCACTATGTAGATGTATATTCCTATTTGGATCCACATGATAGCTGTCAGTATTGGGAGCATCATTTTCAGTTGGTTATTGGGTGCCGATATCTTTCATGTGGGGTTCACAGGAGCAATTGGACATGGGACCTTGGTTTACAATGGTGGTTGGACTACTTCAGCATGGCAGCTTCCATTTTTCAATGGGACCCTGGTTCTCTAGTCTACTTCAG
>SNQJ01S0013133.1:81251-96479 GCA_010110895.2 Picea sitchensis
ATACAACTAACAAATGTCAAATAAAAATGTCTCCAAGATCCTGTATATAATGCCAATAACACTCATCCAGAAGTTAATAAATAAAAAATAGATAGAAACTTTGAAAAATAAGAGGTGCTACTGAATACAAAACTTGGAAACAACAAACCTTGACTATACAATATGTACAAGGTACCGAACATCCTTATGTCTCATTCATAATACTGGTTCAACTAGAGCTCGTTGGTAGGCTTTGACCAAGAGTCTCTTCAATAGTCAACCTAGAAAGTCTCCCAAAAGGGAAGAAAACACAAACCATTGTGTAAGTATTCCCACAGTATATAAACCGTAGTCATGGCATCAAGGATAGCCTTATCCGAAGGCAATTCAAAATCCAAGAAATCACATGAATGAGGAAGGTCAATAGTCCTAAATGGAAATGAAAACTGACCACATTCCATATGACAAGTAAGGTTCTGGCCAGGACTGCCAGAGTCTATCAACAAAGAATCACAAGCACGACGTCTTGAGGACCTACAAACAATGAGATCAGACTCAAAAGGAAACTTGAGATCACTCAGAGAAAGAGGGGGAAGCAAGGGCTCCCATGCCCCCATTATATAAAAAGATTGATCAATTGTCGAGACCGTGTGTCAAGAAGGCAAACATGAGTGAACAAGTTCTTGCTCAGGAGAAATTGAACAGTGAGGATAAGATGCCACATAATTAACATGTGGCAGGGTAAAGTCTACAAGAACATTAGGAACATATAAAGGGGCAACCTGACCTAACACTTAGGATGGTGATTATCATATGCCAGCTGATCTATAATGAAAATGCTTCCATTGTGAGGGAAATGCATCACCCAAAAGAGTGTAGACATCACAACATTCATAGCATATACATAATCATGCCCGAGGTGCATATTGAAATCTAATGGGCCTTGCACCACTATAACATCAACAAGGATAGTCTTCCCACCTAACGAGATAGGAAACTGAAGAATAATCCCCAAATATTCACTAGGATGTCTATCAAAAGCCAACACCTCATGCGAAGCAGACACAAGCTTAGGAGAACCCAAAGATTTCCAAGTTGAGGATGATAAAATACTTACGGAGGCTCCTTCATCTACAACACATCAGTAATGTTTTTTGAATTAAATTCAACCCTTATTTCAAAGGGTGTAGAAGAAGGAATATGAGGCTCAACAAGGTCATTCCAATAAAAGGAAACCATCCTAGGACTTGGAGGGGTCATGCTCAAAGTAAGCAGAATTCCCCCTTGTTCTGAAAGTATTGAAATAGAAATGCTAAAAGCATAGTCGGTAGACACATCACGCCCCATTAGAAGAGTGGGATCAGACAAATATTGCATCGGCGCGACCACTTTAGTAGACTCAACACTCTCCAAGAGAAGAGTGGGATCAACCAAAGATTACATTGGCACGAGCACTTCCTCAACCACTTGTTGAATAGGTTGCAAGACAACATGGTCTAAAGGCGCATCACCCCCCAAAAGAGGAGTGGGATCAGCTGAATATTGCATCGGCATGACCATTTTCTCAACCACTGGATGAATAGGATGCAAGAATAGAAGAAGGAATATGAGGCTCAACAAGTTCATTCCAATAAAAGGAAACCATCCTAGGACTTGGAGGGGTCATGCTCAAAGTAAGTAGAATTCCCCCTTGTTCTCGAAGTATTGAAATAGAAATGCTAAAAAAATATTCGGTAGACACATCACTCCATTAGAAGAGTGGTATCGACTGAATATTGCATCGGCGCGACCACTTTAGTAGACTCAACACTCTCCAAGAGAAGAGGGATCAACCAAAGATTACATTGGCACGAGCACTTCCTCAACCACTTGTTGAATAGGTTGCAAGACAACATGGTTCAAAGGCTACATCACCCCTCAAAAGAGGAGTGGATCAACAATATTGTGCATCTGGTGATGACCAATTTATCAACCACTGGATGAATAGGATGCAAGAAGAAATTATCTAAAGGAACATCACCCCCCAAGAGAGGAGGATCGACTGAAGATTGCATTAGAGAGACCACTTCATCAATCAATGGCTGAATATACTGTGGAGGAAACCTTAGAAGACTCATAATCACAAGAGCTTGTAGATAGGGACCAAAATCTTTGTGCCTCTAGAAGGCTAAGGCATAAATGAGTAGACAAGTATCCCTGCAAATAGCCAAGCAAGGGAACTTAGGCTTACATCATATCCATCTAGGTTTCTCAAAAAAAATCAATGCCCCCAACATGATCAGTAATGGTTGGCTTCTTGTCCTCAACATGACACACAGAGGTTGTTGACACAAAGAACAAATCACACCACTAAGAAGAAAAATCCTAAAAAAATATACAAACCAAACAAACTACCCTTCTGAATACTTTTGACCTAGGGAGATGAAGTCATGATCGTCCAAAGAATTCACAAAGGAAAACGGCTGGCCAGGAGAAGCAGTTACCAAGACCTTTGACCGACGATCCCTTTGGGTGTTGCCTAGAGAGTTTACTCGAGTATGCCTCCAAGCACCACACAATACACCCCTCGCACCACCATGCCCAAACCATATAATGGAAACCAGCCACCAACTTGCAATCAATAACTAGGGGTACACCCACAGCTTGGAAAGTGTATGTAAGGGTAACTAAAACCAAGATCCTCTGAGGTCTGGAAAAGGAACAGGTCAATCACTATTAGAGTACGTTGGATGGATCCAAGTGTCTCATAGGTCCGACACAAGTCGTGCCAATAACGCTACAAGATTCACCCTCAATACACACTCTCCCAAACACTCTCCTTTGCTCCGATGAGGAAAAGTGGATATCTTCGTCACCTTCCTCCACACAACCTCGTGTTTGACTCGGGTGAGAGGATCTTCCCTAATTGAGTAATTACAAAGTGTATTTTTCACACCCTAGCACAAACACCTAAGTTAATTTTTAGTTGTCCTTGTAGAGTTTTACTCTCCACTCTAAATCAAGGCCCTAGCCTAAGCTATTGTTGAACCCTAGAAAAAAGTGTTACTAATATATTTTATATTAGCACACTCATTTTAAGGGATTTTCTTACTTAAGGAAACGGAAGTGCTACCGATGTTGTTTGAGACTCTTGAAAAACTGAAACTTATAATAACACTAAACAAAACTCCTACACTAATCCTTCAAAAGAAAATAGTTTCAAGGAAGAAAAGCATGAACAATCCTTCAAATTTAAAATGCAATCTTTTCCTTTCAATGAAAAATGCACAATGAAACTTTCGAGAGAAACAAAAGAGCAAATGAAAGGATTTTCTTCTTAGTTTTATTTTGAAACAAAGCCAAGATAAAAAGAAAAACACAACCTCTATGCTAATTTTTCTTTTTCAAGTAACAATGTAAAGCAATGAAAAGATAGAAAGAGACCTAACTAGCATAAAACTAAGGTTTTTTTATATTTTCCAATCAAAAGCAGAATCCAATAATAGATACTAAAATAAACCTGTATCATTGTGGGATTCATGGCCCCCCATTTTTTCTTAAAATTTAAGCTAAAAATTTAATCCAAAATTGCTTGGAAATACAAAGAGACAAGATGATTTATTTTGTTATTTCATAAACTATTCCAACCCTCGCAAAATTGTCTCTAACCAAATAACAAAAAGCTAACCTGAAGACCTTGGAACCTATATTTTCCAGAGAAAAGGAAAATATTTTGAAAAATAACTAAACAATGACGCTGTGGTTGTGCACAAACACCTAATGCATGTACACTAAGCACTGTAGATTGTGTATGTATGCTGATGAGCTTCAAAACATCAATGCTGCATTAATTCCTCTCAGAATTTTTTTTAAAAGAAAAGTTTGAGAAAGACAACTTGGGTATGGAAGTTGCACCGAACCCAAAACGACTCAAGAATCTTGATAAAAACCTCATAAGGACCCCTAGAGAGACTCCCAAAACCAAAAAACCTCCCATTAAGACCTTAGAGAGATTCCCCAATGGAGTCACCACCCTCAAGAAGTGTGGAAAATCCCCTAATAGTATACTGGGTCGGAGTATAGGCAACGCATCGATCTCCCTTAAAAGGAGGTTCTACTTCTAAACTACCCCAAAAAAACTGAACTTAAAATACAAGAGAAAGAAAGAGGATGTACCTTAGGTCCTTTTGGATAGTGTTGACCTCCCTGTCCTTTGTATTTTCTTGGACTGCTGGTCTCCTCCCAATATGAACTACAAACAATTTAGACAAAAAAGCTACAAGATATCCTATCTCTACTTATCAATGTTAGGTTTCATATATAAATGTAAATGCATTAACCAATTTAAGCACAAAAACACAATATTTGGGACATAAACATAACTCTTTTATACATATGTAGTACTCACAAAGCTACAGCTCTTCTTGTTGGAAGGGACACTACTAACCCTCGGTCCAGTTCTTATTGGATTTAACCTAGCACATAGTTGAAATCTAGCAATGGCAACAAAAGGTTAATGCTTATATGGTCATACATCAAAGGAAAGGGTTGGACTCTTTCTCCCAGTTAGTACTATGTAGGAATGAGTAAGGAAAATTGCTACTCATCTAGGTATTCCTTTGCATTTTTTTTTTCCTCCCTTGGAATCCCTTATAACTCTACCAAGGATTTAAGGATTCAATGGTAAGTGGCTCCTCTCTAAAATTGTAGAAGGATCAAGATGCTCTTTACTTCCATTGGTTGAAACTAGAAGAAGCAATAAAAAATGTCCAAATTGCATTTACTTAAGAGGATGAACCATTCATGGAAGTTGAAGTACTAGAACTAAGGTCCAAATTGCATTTACTTAAGAGGATGAACAATTCATGGAAGTTGAAGTACTAGAACTAAGGTAAAACTAAGGTACCAAGGAAGAATGAAATCCTATATACAAGAAAACTAATTCTTTTTTTATTTTTAAATTATCCATATATTTTATGATATTGTATTTCTTCTCATATAGGTTGTTAAGAAATATAAAATGATAATGTATTTATTATCCATATACATGGACACTAATTTTTTTTTCAATTATCCTATATTTTATCGTAGTGTATTTATTCTCATCCATGTTGTTTATAAATATAAGATCATAGTGTATTATGTTCATATAGGTTGTTAAGAAATACACTAATAGAAATACAACAAGACAGGTTGCATTGCAACAAGTCCCTATTGAGAAGGTAGAGGAGCTTGATTGAATTGTCTGAACTAAAATCCAACTTCACACCATTACCTCAGCATAAGGAAAGGAATAAATGCAACCTTGTTGTGATTGTAATCTTATTTCGTGACTTCTTTAATTTCATTTTTCAAAAGTTTGTTAATTTTATTTTATGTATAGGATTGTTAATAATTTGAATGGGACGATACTGTGATAATTTGTTAATCTTACAATTGATATGGCATTGATACAGTAGCATTGGCCTAGTGATGAACTATGGACGACTCACTTCTGATCTTCTGTTGTCCATCAATCAATCAATTCTTGTTTTAAGGGAATCTACCCACGCATGATGTATTGGTCATGATTCTCAAGAAAGCTCCTAAGGTAAGGCAAGCACTCACTAGGTGGTGGTTGTTCTCAAAGAAGCCACACACTCACTCTATATCGTCCGTCATTTTCGTGAACATAGCATAGTAATCATAATTAAGCTAGTAGGATAGAGTTACACAATAGTATAAGTTACTGTGATCTAATGGTGTAATTATTTATTATAAATATATCCATCTTAATCAATGTAATGAAGATTACCCAATAGAAACATCAGTGTTATGAGAGATTAAAGAAGAAGCTCAGTCTTATTTTTCACATGGATCACATTAGAGAGATGCAATGTTTTGTTTCGCAAATAAATCCATGTTATTTTCCACCTAAGTCCATTCTGTTGGTTTATTCATCACTTCATTCTTTATAAATACATAAAAAAAAAAACTTATCTATCACGGGTTGGTATGTATTTCCCATGCCAATTCATTTAATAATTACCCCAGACATTAAATTAATTATTTGACCATAAATGGATGAAAATATAATTATGGATTGTCATATTATTTGGATTATAAACTGAAAACATACTCTGATGGTAGCAAGCCCAAGCGATTAAAGAAGAAGCTCAGACTTATTTTTCACATGGATCACATCAGAGAGATGTAATGTTTTCTTTTGAAAATAAAGCATCCCCGTCGGTGAGAGGCCCGACACGAAACCATATCAACAATCCCCTCACAACATGATTATTTGATTCGTTGATAATTAGTTAGCCACATGATTAGGTGTGAGGGGATCATTTGAAACTTGGTAATCTAATTCCTGCCAGTTTTTACTGACAACATCAACGTAATGTTTTTTAAATTATATTAATTTGTAAAGTATTCAAAATCTGCATCCTTTGTCGTCATGTGTACAAGTTATATATATGGTGATATCCATTGTGGCTTGTAGAAGGGAGACTCATTATGGTGGGTTGTAGGGACTGCCTTATGGTAAATGAGATAGATTCATGTGCGGGTGACATGACATTAGGGTTACAATGAAATAAGATTACAAGAATACTTAGTGCCAACACGTATGGCATGCATGCACTTGTTAACGACGTGTCAATTGATTCTATTCCATACACGATTATTCTTTTATAAAAATATCGGTAACGTAACGCTGACTGCCGCGGTCATCAATATCAGAGCATTATAGTACCACCAAAGTTAGAGAACATTGGGAGAGGATCGAACCATTCACCTTTCGTCCAAGATTGATTCGCATTACAATACCACCAAAGCAAGAGAGCATTGGGAGAGGATCGATCCATTTACCTTTCGTGAAGGATTGATTTGCTTGGAACTTCAGGGGAAATTGCATGGGAAGGTAAGGGCCATCAACGATCTACAACCCCTAATCTTTTTTTTTCTTTTCACTTCTACAACAAAGAGTGAATGATAATTCATTTTAGTGTTAGATTCAATAATATTTCAATTTGAGCGTCAACGATGTGCTTATACCCGTGACAGTATATCAATGAAATTTATGGCTACAATTTATATAAATTCTACCTATCTTTGCTCATCAAATTCCTGGAAAATGAGTGACAGGCGGACAAACCTTAGGTAGTGACCTGGATTTTCCATATTCTTTATATATCAATAGAGAAATAACAAAGGATGAATATCAAAATTAGTCCGACTTATTACCTATCCTTCCAGGCCACTTTAAGGTTATCACAATAGAATTAACCAACTACTATAATGCCAGCTTCTTCACCATATTCTTGGGGAAAAACCTGCTCCCTATGGCATGTGGGTAACCAAAAATAAAAGATTAGGTCCCCGGTAGAGGAAGGTATGCAGCATGTCCCGAGGGTGAGTCAAGGTGGGCCGGAACCCCTTTAAGTAGACATTCGAAAGCTTGTTCGAGATCTATTTCCTACAGTAAACAAAAGAACATATACAGATGGGAAAATTACTGGGTCATTTGTCTCTTGTAGATTACTGTCTCCCAACTGTAGAAAGGATTAGTATTCGACAGAGAAGATATCACAGTCTGTTATTTGGAGACTTAAAGGGGTGATATTTTGCAACGAAAACACCAACAACGTTTAATTGCTTATATTGAACAGGTAAATTAATCTCTATCAATTAGATTGAAAATCTATCTATTTTGGTATGCACCAAGTAAGTGTTCATGGAATCCAGTAATCCGCTTCCTCCAGACGCGAAATTAATCCCATGAGAGAAGTCAGATCGTGGCTTCAGATATGGAGGTGGGAACAATAGCCTTAACTTGTTAGTTGTAGATTCAAATATCACAAGAATATTAATCTCATGAAATAATCAACCATATAATTATCACCAGGGGAGATGAGTTAAATAAATAGGAGAACAAAAATACCAATGAAATCAAATGCAATTAGGCCATTAGAGAAACGACCAGTGGGGTGATGGAAGAAGGTCTCCCTATAAGGTGGAAAATTTTCTTTAGTACTATAATTGGCTGGGTAATGAAATTGTTGTTACCGACGTCTTCTAGAGAATCCCCAAAAATGAAGATGGAAGGAACATTATGGTTAATGGTCGTAGCCAAAAGAAAATATAAGCGTACATATGGGTTGCTACCATGGTATAAATGTAAACATTGTTAATAACTCCATTTATCTTCACCTTGTAAACGAATAAGGAAGGGAGGGTGGGATGGACGCAGATAAATTGAAGCAAGTGCTCGACCTCCCAAGTGAAATCTGGTAAGCCTTCCTCCTCTTCTTGCCTTAGTTCATCTACCATACTGCAACATTTTGAATACATAGATGCAAGTTTCATTAACGTTTTGAATACATATATGCAAGTTTCATTAACATTTTGAATACATAGATGCAAGTTCCATTAACGTTTTGAATACATATATGCAAGTTTCATTAACAAAACTTACAAAGAGCAGTTATTTTCTATGTAACCGATCATCACAGTATCCTTGGGTTCCTCGTCCTTCCCAGATTGATGTGGCAGATTGATGTTGCATGCAATAGGCAAGCGAAAATACTAGCAAGCAAGTGAAAATACTAACAGAATGGCTGCGGGAAATTGGAGAGGAGGTTGCAGAAAATATTGGAGAGGAGGTTATGTGTCATGTGTGTAGGAGGAGGTAAAGAAGAGAAATTGCAGGGTCATGTAGCTTTGCATGGTGGCGTCATATGGAGTAGGTGGCAACAAATGCAATGCACTATGGACTATTATGGCCTATGCATTATATCATAACATTTAATGTTAAGAAGTAATGCTAGACTCATTTCTAGCATTACTTTGTTTGCAAAAAATGAGTACTCAAAACTATGAAATAAACTAAGCTATCATTTCAGCTCCTGAAAAGGCTAAATAAGAAGTCAAAATCAAAACTTTGATTTAGGTATACAAGGGAATTCAACCTAAATTATATGGATTTTTTAAACTTTGCTAAATGAGCTAATTGTTTTGGTTTTGTACAATTTAATAGAAAGGTCAGTAACACTACTATTAGTCCCTACCAAAATTGCAGGGACTAATAAGATGATATGAAGAACACATTATATGCTTTCCAATGCTATATTTTAAAAAATTGGCTTTTTCCATATTTTATTTTTTTTATCTCTAGGTTTTCACCATAATTCATGGTTAATATAAACATAACTCGTTAAAAAACACATTAAAAATAACATTCTTTTGTGTACCATATAGGTTTTCACCATAACTCTCAAGTTACTGCAACATAACCTTTAATGTTAAAAAACACATTAACCAATGGTGGAAAGTGAGGATTTTTCACCATTGGGCAAGGTTCACCCCTGAGGACCCAACTAAGTCATGGGGCACCTCAGGTAGTGGCTCCATCGTTTGATCGCACTTGGAGATATTATATTAAATGCTATCGTGACCCGTTCACACATACATAAGGACAAATCCCACCCCCATGTCCTTCAAATTTTAGCCCATAGGGGTGTAGACCTATCATGCGTTGTAAATGGAAGGAAATTGTAAAAATTAGAGTCTCAAGTTCGATTCTCACCCTTATTTACTTATGCTCCATTCTTGTAGGTTGGGTGGATGCACCTAGGGTTATAGCGGTAGCCGACGGGGATCGACCACGTCACACGAAAAGGAGAACCTCAAGGTTTCCATTCCCAATACAAAAAAAAATAACATTCTTTTGTGTAGCATTTTTTTTAAGAATTATAGTGGAATTTAATAACATTCTTTTGCATTGACATTTTTTTTAATGAAAATATAGTTAGATTTAATAATATTTTAGAGGATTAGGGGAGGTTAACATGATTTAGGTGAGTTGAGTTATCTATAAAGTTTATAATGGCTGCATTACAATTTGGAGAATATCTTTTTTGAAATTTGGTAAAGTTAAAATTTTATAAATTGTTTAAGGATTTTTAAAGGTCTTGGGTTGTTTTAAGAAACTTCAAAACCCTTAATATATATTGAGAAACAATATCTTAGAACTTTGATCTATAAAATTATATCATATATTTAAATTTTTATCTTTTTTATAAAGTTAAAAATGATTTAGTAATATTTTATTCATTATTTATAATTATTATTGAAAAAATTTAAATGAATGATGTTATATTTTGACACTTTCCATTATTACATGAAAATTATGATTTTTCAAATTTTTTAACATTTTTTTTTTCATTTTTAATCTTTTTAATCTCACAAAGATGATAACAAATTCTTCCTACTCAACTTTTTAACATAATAAATATAACCATTAATAATATTTTTCATATAATTAAAACTTTTTAACATAATACATCTAAATCTAACCATTAATAAGATTTTCATATAATTAAAACTTTTTAACATAATACATTTAACTATTAATAAGATTCTTCAAATTTGTTGTCATAATTAAATGTAAGTGCATTATTTCATTTCATATGGATATAAACCTTTTATCTTATTCCATTTCATATGGATATAAGATATAAACCTTTTATCATATGGATATAAACCTTTTATCTTATTAGTCACGATAGAAAGCAATAATGGACTCTAACATTCCATATGGTGTTGATTGTTAATTAGTTTGTGTTTGACTCCAAATATTTTCATGCTTTCCAAATTTACATAGGATAAAAGAAATGATTTTTTTTATTATTATATTCAAATTGATTTTATCTAAATACTTTTGGTTAACAAAAATGATGTTTTCTTCGAGAGCTTTAAGAAATAAATTAAGTTTTTGAGTTTAAGTCTATCAAGGATGATTTAAGGATGGAAATTTAATTTAAAAATGTAGAATCTCAAGTAAAATCTTACTAATCCCTTCATATATGTCAACTATAAATGTTTACGATATTTTTGTAAAAAAATTCCTAAGTATTTTATATAGTTTTTATAAAATTGTGATGATTTTTAAGAAAAATAATTTTTATCCCATAATTTGGGCGAATCATTTTTAAAATAACGTAATCTCATTTTTGGAAAACCATGAAAAAATTAGCCCATGAGCCTAAATTTAGCCCCAAAATCATCCCCGAATTCTATGTTTGTTATAATTTTATTGAAGTTATGATGCATTTTTTGGAATGTTACATAACTTAGGTTTTCAATATATTATAGCTTCATTGAATCTTCGTCAGAGGAACTTCATTAATTACTTGACACTGAGGAATTTAACAGTTCTCAGACTTGAAGAATCTTTGAATGGCTTTTAAAGAGGCTTTGAACAACCTGATCTCTTACATGTGTGAATTTTACAAAGATTAGTGTCTTTCTCACCACCATCATTGTGATTGTATACAATACACCATTGGGATGAAGTCATTGCTGGTGAGTTTTGACAACATTTTGTTGCCTTTCTCCACTGCCATTGTGCTTCAATACATCATCGGGATGAAGCTTCAATACATCACCCTGCCAAGATATTGTTGAGAGTTGAAAATCCTAAAAATATGGGTCATTATAAATCCCCACTGCCACTATGCTTCAATACATCACCATGCTTGCATACAATACATCATCGGGCTTCAATGCATCACTGAGATTCAATAGAATACATCACTAGACTGAAGATGTTGTTGGAGCATTGGAAATCTTGAAAAATATGGAGCATTGGAAATCCTAGAAGGTGTTGTTGGAGTGTTGGAAATCCTAGAAAAGAGCTACAGTTAAAGTAACTTACTTCCCCTACAACGATTTATCATAAATCAGAGCAATATGTGAAGTAAAGTAGATTATAATTGACCCTATATTGTTTATTTCTGAACATATATTTGTGCAAATATCATTTGCCCACATATATGATAAATGGCATAAATAGGAAATTACATAAATATAAAATGAACCACTATGTTTTAAGAGAATGGATAAAATTTCAATATATTGATAAATGTAACGTAGCATGAGCACATAGCTATAAATATATATATATATATTAAAAATAAGTTTTTTTTTTTTTTTTTTTTTTTTTTTTTTTTTTTTTTTTTTTTTTTATTAAATAAAATAAATAATTTACATTAAGAGACTCAACTTCAGGGAAAATCATTCATTTTGCGTGTAATAAGGAATACCATTATGTATAGAAGTTTCGTGATAAGATAAATTTAAAACACATAAATGACATGAATTGATAGCACTCAACGCTCTAACACATTCTACCAACAAAAAGACCCATGTCTAAAAAAAACCTAGGCTATCCAACAATGACCAAAACGTGAAAATAATCAAATGTCTAAAAAAAACCTAGGCTATCCAACAATGACCAAAACGTGAAAATAATCAAATGATAACACCCCTTCAATAGCATAATGGATCACTCAATCAAAGAGCATCTATTACAAGCATTTAGCGTTGAAAATAAAATCCCCAATACATTAATGCCTAGATTCCCAACGATGGCCTTTGACTAAGCGGTGGATTAAACAACAAATAAACAAACATTAACTAATAATAAAAACAAGATCGCCCTACAACCTCCTCCTATTAGTAGACTAGTTCATCCAACAATTTGACATTCCTAGACCAAATGGCTTTGGTATGTGCACCCTTATGGGTCTCAAGCAAGAATACATGGAATAAATTGAAACATTCATATATGCAATTTTGAAATAAGCGTGATGGAGACTCATAGCTCGAGGAGAGATTGATTGACCAAGGTAGCCTTTCAAAATTTAAAGTACGAGAGTCACCAACTCTCCTCCGCATTCCCCATTTAGTCTTTCAAATCATATTACCCACAAGTTGAGCCTCTACTCTATAACATAAATTTATGCGATAAATGCAAATAATTTTTAATACAATTTTATTAACGATAAGTTTTATAGACCATTACGTTAATGATGAGTTCGAATGAATTATTGCCCTTCTGGATGTTTGGTTGTGAATCTCTATTCTTCCTCATGGTAGGGCTCCCCCAGTAGGACCAAAGTGATTAGTTAGAAGTCGATAACCTGGCACGGGCTTCTTATGTTTCCTTATTTCACTCCCCGATGGGGGTTATTTTCACCTTTTCGCTACACATATGTTGTCTCCTATTATTGACCATGGATAACAACAACATGATCTCTTGCTCGAATTTCCAAACAAATAACTTACTTGAAAGCATAATAGATAATCCATCATATCTATATGGACTATATGAAGTAGCATATCCAGATGTAGATCCCAAAAACACCAAGCATGGGAAGAAGACAATCAAGCCATGAGCAACACAAGTTCATTCTTTTGGATCATGTGAGATCCCAATCATCTTTGAGTTGAAGGAAAGACCGTTTTTGTTGCAAGCGAATTTAACTAGGTGGGGATAATCCTTCCAATTTTGTACATTTTCAAGAGGTAGAGTAAAAAATCATAGATGAAAAGACTATCGAAAGAGTTGAAAAATCCCTAAATATCGATGAATTCAAATCGTAAATGAAAACTAGGTAGTTATACAAGCTTCAATCATAAGCCAACTCCCCTAGGTAGAGGCCTGACTCTAACAAGATGACATCCACGACTACCACCTACTATTATGGGTCAATATTTTCTTCTACTTGTTCTGCAGAGTCGATCGATCATGTGAGGGTATCTGCCTCTTGAACCCTTCATCCCCTTTGATGGGTTATTCCTCACCTTCAACTTGAGGCTTTCATACAACAGTTGCTATTACCAAGTGTGATATGGTTAGCTTCAAGAGGCAAAGACGTGCAGTGGAGAGTATGCAAAGCAATATTAATTCACCAACAACCATCGACCTCCTTATTGTGCCCTATATTCCCCGCTACTTGATTTCTCATGTGAGTGTACCTTAGTTCCTTTGTGGAATAAATTCAACAAGTGGCATAGGGTTTCCATGTATCAAATAATGTCTTTGCATAATCTTTTTCGCTTAATTGCATCATTATCATTAACTGTATCATACTTGAAGCAACAATCACTTTATAAAAGTAAAAGTGGTTGATATACATCCCACTAGTTTGGAGAGGTGAAAAATGGCATCGAGATCGATATCAACCACCTTTATAAAGTGATCAAGGTTAGCTGGATGACCCACAATAGTGGTGGATGAATCTCATAAATCATTAATGAATTCAATGTATAAATTAAAGTAATATCAAAATAAAAATATTAATATATTGGATTAATTGAAAGTTGATTATCATCTTAATTAATTAATATATTAACATAATATCTAAATTAAAGTATTAATTACTATTATTAATAATGTACAAAAATATTAATATATTGATTAATTAAAAGTTGATTAATGTCTTAATTTACCAATATATTAATAAAAATGTTCAAATTAAAGTATTAATACATTATTAAAGTAGAAATATATTAATACACATTAATAAAACATTTATACACTAAAAATATTAAAGTATTAAAAATACATTATTTAGTGATAAAATTAATAAAACAAGAATAAAGTAAAAATACAATTTTTACATAAATACATTAAACTATTAATACATTAATAAAATAATACATTAATAAAGTAATGTTGCATTAATAAAGATACATTAATAATGTATTAATATATTAGTCACATTAATAGATTATAATAATGTATTAACTCATTATTATAATGTTTAAATATATATTAATTAATATATTTATACATTATTAATTAATAAGTTGCTAAAGTATTAATACATTAATGTTTTATATTAATACATTGTTATGGTTGACCTTGGTTGACTATGATCATGGTTGAGAATGGTTAACCATGTTTGACAATTGTTATCTATAGACATTGATAGTCATGACCATGGTTGACCATAACTCTCAATCAAATTCACCATGTTTGACGTTAACTATGCCTATAGTTCACCATTACCTTAATTATGATTAACTATTGCTGACCATGACCAAGAAAAATAAAGTAGTAATCATACATTAATAAAGTAAAAATACATTGAAAATACATTTTTACATAAATACATTAAATTATTACATTATTAGATTAATGTATTAATTTATTAATAAAGTAATACATTAAAAAACTAATGATGCATTAATAAAGTAATGATACATTAATAATGTATCAATACAACACATTAATACATTATAATAATGTATTAACTCATTATTATAATGTTTAAATACATAATAATTAATATATTTATACATTATTAATTAATACATTGCTATATTAATAGAAAATACAAGGGACCACTAGATACACATCCAAGAAAAATGATAAATGTAAACAACTTATTCAAAATGTTGTAGGATGTGAGCTCATGAAAATGAATTTCCGATTTTAAA
>SNQJ01S0013134.1:9493-24956 GCA_010110895.2 Picea sitchensis
TGTTGATACCCCCAAGATTGCAGGGGAAACAAAATCCACAGAGTTGGGTAATCCCATCACTTCCTTGACCCCTTTACAGTCTACTTTTTGGCTCCCTCAGATAGGAGTCATATATTCTAGTGACCTCGACCCTATCTCCAGAGAAAAAATACCTCCCTCTGATTACTTATTCAGTAAAAAGAGGAAGGTTGTATTAAAGCAGGAGATGTATATGAGATAAGGTGGAATGGTAAAGAAACACAGGGTGCTGGTGGATGCAAAAAACTTTGAAGAGGGAGATTTCACTACAGAGGTGGTGGGCTCCATGGGAGCCCTGGAAACAACAAATCTATTCACCATTGACAATATGAGAACAATATTGAAACAAAGTAACCACAGGATAGTCCAATTGCAAAACCAACTAAAAGATACAAAGAAAAATATCAAATAAGAAATAAATAAAGGTCTAGAGTAGGCCAGAGTTGCTGACAAGTAAGAAATTCAATCGCTTAAGTCAAGTCTAGATGAGATGAATGAGAAGATGCAGACTAGCCAAATACAGGTTATTCGACAAGAAGAATTGGTAAGACAACTACAAGCTAAATTGAATTCAATAAAAGGCCAAGTTATAGATTTGAAAGTTTTTCAGAACCTGTCACTGGAAATACATGCGAAGATAGAATCTGAGCAACAAAGAGTAATCTCCCAAGTAGAGATTATTCAGAAATATTTTCAGGAAGTAAGCAATGCTCTTGATAATATTATTTTTAAAGAAAAAGAAGCTAAAGCAGCAAGGGCCACTTTTCAAAAGGCAATTGTATGTTCAAAAAACAAAGAAGTAACGAAAAGTCCAAATATTTTTGTCACAGAGCAGATTAGAGGCGATATCATGCTCAAGGTATGGGAAACCGACATAGCAGAAAAAAAAAATAGAAAAGGAAATCAAAGACGATTGTGAAAGAATCTTTGATTTGTTGGACAAGGAATCATCAGGTATTGGAAGAGACAATTTCACTGGGCACTTAGGACAGATAAACATTGTAAGACACCAGTTGAATCTCAAAGAGGGTTTGAATGAAATTCAGATAGGAATTTCACGATTAAAGGAAATGGATGTTACCCTAATAGACCAGTGGCTAGTCAAGCCAAACTTGAAATTTCAATCAATTAAGTTTGTTGGTAAGGGGATCAAAGACCGGCTTCCAAAAATTCAGAGAAAAGTTTATCTATTCGAAGCAAAAGATTTTCCAGAGCCTCCCATAAGTTTTGTAGACTTTCTTGAAAAATTTATTGAATGTATTGGGTTGGAAGAAGGAGATACTTCAATAAAACAATGAAGTATCATTTTGAAAAATTATATTATCGAGATGGTAGGAAAATAAAAGATAATCATGTAAACGGTTGAGGTTTTCATTTTTGTAACTATTTTCCCCTAGGAGTTAGGAAATCACCAACCATCAATGTATGGGTGATCTAGTATAAGTATAATTTTAGGAGACTGAAAAGGGGCTTTTTCTAGGTGCATTGTAAGGAAGAATTTGAAGATATTTTTGAATAAATAAAAATACAGATGGAAGATTCCAGATCTGGTCAAGTTTGAGTTATTTGTTTCTCTATCATTTCATGTTTTTCATATATCTCTTTAATGAACTCTTAACTACAATTTAGTACAACCTCTACTGTGGTGATTATTTATTCTTGCAATTTAATCATTTACAACTTTTCCTCTGTATTGTCTATCAGCAGATACACGACCTGTAAATGTTTTAAATTTCAATATCATATACTTCATTAAGAGTTTTCCTAACTATTTTCTTCTTCTGTCATAAAGTGAGATTCCTCTTTAATTGATGCCTCACCTTGTTCGACAACTTTATGTTTTCTTTTCATTTCATGCATATTCCCTTTTCAAAATTTAACTCAGATACCAGAAATGGCCTTTAGTTTTGGTATTCTATTAATTCAAAGTTTTGGAGTTCTTATTATATGTTTTGAAATAGAAATAGCGAACCCTTAAAAGAAAACACAAGAATCTATCCTTTCAGTCTCCATCCCTCATGATTGCTCCAGTTAAAAGACAGCCTAATATTGAACCTAGACTATCAGATCAAGTGAGCATCGCTTTGAATTTATTCAACACAACCCTACAAACAACAAATAATCGGGTTGAGTTAGAATGTTCATGGGAAGTAATTGAAAGAGACATTAGTATCCAGGAAAACTGGGAAGCTAGACAGAGAAAGTTAAGGAACCAACAATAGCCCTTTTCATATAACTTACCTTTGTATCCTTAGCCTTCTCTATCTTTTCGGATGCCTTGACAGTGTACTTTAGAGCCTTAAAGTACAAACTCAGGAACAACATAGATGTTAACCTTATACAATATTTTACTGCAAATAGATTTTCAATAGAAGAATAGAAAATATAAAATGGAAAATACACACATTACACAGATATTTTTCCCTTGGAAATCCAAACCAGGAAAATCAACATATTCTATATTCATTCATAGAGATACATTGTTTATAATACAATATACATATAGGAGCCAACGACATCCAAAAACCTAACCCAATGACCTGGATTAGTCAACAATCTTAATTCCTTAACTGGAAATAGAAAACTATTGGCAAAAACCATGCGCTGAAAAACTACCCAACAATGGACACAAAAATGAGGTGACATGAAAAATGAGGCAATAATGTGACACGTTTCTTGAGGAAAAAAAATTCCTTGGGGAGCTACCCTCAACCCCCCCATGTTCCTAATGCAATGTAGCAGACACTAGGACTAGTCATGTAAAGAATATAACACATACCCAAAACTGAGCTCAAAGTTGGGCATTGAACATTACAATTTGAGATAGATGCATTTGTGTTCCCAATGCCCAAACTAAAAGAACAAATGAAGACATTGAGCCACATGAACATATTGGTGTCACAAATGCCTATACACATAGTACATAGCTTGCAAGTAGGTATTTTTCATGAGATTAGGCTCTGTGCAGATCAAGCAAACTATGAAATGATCAAATTTATTGATAAAAGGGCTCAATTGCAGCAACAATATGCAACTGTGCTACAACAAAAGAGAGAAGTTGAAGGAAAAGTGAAAGGAGAAATGAAGGAAAAGAATGAGGCCAAGGAAAGGGCTAGGAAAACTCTAAAAGAAAAGGATGAAGCTGAGATAATGGTGCAAATGACACAAGTAGTCATCCAAAGGTTGTGTAAGGAAATTCCATAGGTACCGATAGTAGTAGAGGCTAGTATGGAAGAGAGGGTCTTGAAAATTGGCGAAGTCATAAAAGGATTATGCACGAGGATTGAATACCTACAAATACATAGTACATTGTGAACACCATCAGAGGAAAGAGGAGGAGGAGAGAGAACGTTGATGATAACCATAGAAAACATCAAGAAGTTGGAGGAAAAATGCACAAAAATCTACGAGGGAAGTGCACAAATCTAGACAGACTTGGTAGAGGATATAGAAATGAAGGTCATGGAAGAAACATTAAGGGATGCACGGGAAAAGGCGTAGAAACATTTAGAGAGAATAAACACCCTTCCACCGTCTGAACAAATGATGACCATTTTGGCACAGAGGCAGTCATATGTGGAAGTTTAAAATATGTACAATCAATAGAAGATCCTTCATCAACGCTTAGGGCCACTGCAAGAATAATCATTGAGGATGATAGGAGAACTAGCCACTCCATAGGTCAAGGTGAAGAAAGAAGCACATGAAACAGAGGAAAAGATTACATCCCCGATTGCACAAGGTGTAGAAGAAATTGTGGAAACCAATGAAACAATAATAAAGGAAGTTGTGGTAGCTAAGGACACCTCAAAAATGTTCATCAAACCATGGAGGAGCATGCAATAGGCCTAAGTGGCTCAGGGCGAGCCATAGGTGAATTTTGGGGGCCTATTGGACAAGAATTATGAAAATAGTTTTCATGAAAATCCTAAGGATGGAAGATGTGTGCAACAAAGAAGAAGAAAGACAACATAGGCTCAGAAGTGGGCATCTGAGGCACATTTAGGAGTACAGTGCATAGTACGAAAAAACATAGAAGATGAATAAATTTCAGAAATAAAGAAGAGGAATAAAGAAAATAATAAAGAAAGAGAAGAAAGTGGGAAAAAAGGAAGGAAAGCAGTTCGGTATGCTAAAAGAAGAAAGACATGAAAAAGTAGGAAGAACAACAATCATAATGAAAAAGAAGGATCCAAACAAAAAAGAGGGTAAAGAAGCCTGGACAACAAGTCAACTTGAGTTATCATGAATTGTAATAGGGTTTTAGGATGAAAGAAGTAGGGTTTTAATCCCTAGAATGTATGTATAAATATGTAATGGATTTGGAGAATAGGAGTTCTTCTTAGGTGGTACTATGGAGTCTGTTCCAAGCTGTCGATATTTCCTGTCAATAAGGAGAGTGATAGAATAGGCTCAGAGGTAAATATTCTATGTTTGAATTTAGAGGAGATGTTACACAAAGAGAGAGAGGCTTGCATTGCAGAGCATCTAGGATAGATGAATGAAAATATAGCATGATGTATCTTTGTAAGTGCAGTGCGCAAGCCTAAGACAATTACATAAATAATAATAAAGAGGCCATCCATTTTGGACGTAGGCTAAAGTTGGGTGAACCACATTAGCTACCATGTTTACTTGTATTTTATGTGATTGATCATGAATACTCTCTTTATGCATGTTAGACTAGTGTTTTCTTCTGTATGATCATTGTACAATAGTTATGAATGTTAAAGTAGTTGGTTTATGTTGTAATCTGAAGTATAATGAAAATACATGAATGAATTCAATAAGTAATCTAATAAGAGAAAACACATAATAACGCGTGCAAAACAAATAAGTAAGAATGACAAGGATGATCATCTCCCATTCCATCACTACTACATAAACTTGGTTCTTGCAGCCCCAATATATCCCTTGGGTGAGATTTAACTTGCATGCAAGTGATGCTAAAAGGGCCAGTGTCTGAAAGGTTTTGTTGGTCAAGTTAACTCGAACCTAGGGTCTTACAACATCACACATGCCAACAAAAAGGGAAACAAAAAAAATTACAAAACCTCTGACTTGGTCCTTATCCAGTCCCTGAAAAAGTTAGGGTGGGCATGTACCAATTACAAAACTTGATTGGTGGGATAGATTTTGTCTTGGTAAATGGCCAAATCTTGAAAAGATTATTTTCTTAGTTGCTTGGTGTAAGAATACTTCTACCATAGATTTATTTTATTTTATTTGTTTGGTTTGTTTTGGTTTGTTTTGTCTTGTTTTGATTTATTTTGGTTTGTTTTTAGTTTTCTTTGGTAGTTTTCTTTTCTTTTGTTGCAGATAAATAAAATTCCTGATAAGTGGTAAAAATAACATTGATTGTCAAAATTCCTGGTGAAACATAGAAAGATAATCACTCTTATCCCCAACCTTGATCATAATGAACCAAAGTAAGGGGCATTCATTCAGTGGGATATTTAAACCCAAGTATTATTTACACATTTATATGCATATCAATTGAGGAATGGGCATATAGTCTATCTTGTGGTTTGGAAATTCTGAAGGGAATAATGGAAATGAAGGATAATATGAATCATGTCTACTAGCAGAGCTACCAAGGATGTCTCCTCTCCTAGTGATAATTTTGTAATAAAGGCCTACGCATTTATTTCCTTTCTTCGAAAGAAACATATATCCTCCTCCCCGACTCATTCTTGGTTTTGCACATGTCCTTCCTAAAATATATCCAGTAATGGGTACTCATTGCGGTAATTAGCATAAAAAAGAAAATGGTGGAAAAGAAGATACATTTCACTTAGAGAATGATGATATCATGGAGGGTATGTAGATATCTCCGCTAGGGCTATCAACACTCACTAGAAGAAAAGCAAGGTCTATGATATCATGGTGACTCGATTAGGGCTATGGACACGTGCTGGTAGTAGAGAAACATTAGAAAAAGGTCTCAAGTACTTAAATTTTGAAAGTTTCATTTTCTCCTATCAATGGTGGTTTTATTCCTAGGTCTTTCTTGGTAGGACATGGATCATTGGTCTACAGTAAAGAGGCATGAAATTAGACAAGTCCCTATAACCAGATAGGGTTGGATGTGTCCTCGTATTATATGCATAAAAATTTATAAATGGTCTTCAGGTTTTCATATCGGATGAAAGTTTCCTTCCAAAATTGTTATATCATTGTGGCTAAGGTGAGGATGAAAGATTATGGTTTCGCATAGTGAATCGACATTTGTTGAGCACTCAAAAACCCTTTAATTTAATTTTTTTTGCTTGATTGAATTCCTTTGATTTTATAGAATTTGTTTTTGATCATTGTCTAAAAAGGTAACTCAAAGATAAATTAAGCCACAGAGAGAAATAATCACTCTCACAACCGATCGACCAAGTAACAGAAGGAGAAATATATAATCTTGCAGAAAATTTACTCTATTTTGGATTGGGTCGATGTATGTGTTAGAACAGATGGGGATGTAATGTTTGAAAAAATTGTTAAATTATCGCAATCGACCTGAATTGACGATGATTTAGTGGTGGAAGTTCATTCATCCATCGAGCATCGACTAGTTTATTGTGGTAAAACACACAAAATTACAATTTCCCCATGTCGCTCGATGCAACCGTCAGGAGAAGGCCGAAATTCCATGAGACAAGGTTAGAAAATAAGCCTAAGTGTGATTCTTTGAGCCTCTAACATGCACCCATCGTCTAAGCTAATCCATTGATAAATATCATTTGTCCACCATTTAACAAGGGAATGGGTCTTTTGTGAGTTATTCTAGGTTCCACGTAGGATGCCACATGTCTTTTGTAGTACCGCCACATCACCTTCCATACATTCTCCACATCAGGTTTCACTTTCAACTTCTATATAGGTCATAGGCCAAATAACATTGCCATGTAACCATCCATATTGAGTTACATTAGCCCCACATTATTCCTTGAGTTGTGTTCTCATTGATCATTGGGGTTGTGTAGTGTTTGCTGCATTTAAGAGACATCCATGCTTATCAACCAACATCAATAGATTCATCAACCATCTACTAGAGTGGAAAACTCATTCATTTAGTGCATCCTCACCTACACCCAATGCCCGATGGGTGTTATACCAAAGACACTTTTGGTCGTCCGATCAAACAAGCAAGTGCATTTGAATCGTTGATTGTACAACTTGGTGGCTCACTCTCTCCTTGCACTTGGATGTTACTATTGACCTGTCACCTTACCCATCTGCCAATGAACCATTGACACATCTTGAGTTACTTGCCACTTCGATCAACCAAGTCACTTTCACCCACACTGGATGCCTGATGGAATCTCATGCATATAATTATATTGATCGTCCAATAAAAAGGAAGGACTCGATATAAGTCGTCGAATCACCGATCCTATATTTCACTTTGCTTCATAATTGAAGTGGGCCCTGTGATGCATCAACAGACTAGACCCAATCCGTTGTCGACAGGTTTCATTTTAATGCCACATTTTATCTTCCATGTCACCAATGCATGCACTCCATTGTTGTAACCTATGTATGGTTCTATGCGTTCATAACCAGATCGATGTTTGTTTTGAAACATGCATGGGGTCCTACGACCTTTCGAACCTAAATAAGACACAACATGTCGAGCTAAGTGACTTGGAGAACTACCGATGTTCACATCCATGCATCAAGTCAACAATTGAAGGTTGGAGAGAGGTACCTCCATTGAATTTAATTCCATTACTCTGGAATATTTATCCCCGTGGTTTTAATATTTAGTTGTTAAGTCACGTTCTCCCCCAAAACTGTTGCATTATTCTCTTAGTTGAGTTTTTTCCAATTGAGCACATTTTCTTGTTCTATTTGATTTATAACGATTGAAGCATGAAACACCTATTCTAAATCTAGTCCTGAGAGGTTTAGCTGATCAATAATCACATATTAAGCAAGTTGTTTTCAGGTAAACTTTATTCCATTGAATTTCGACATTTTTTGGTGATAGGTATGTTTATGTTATGAAGTATCAAGTTTTGGGAGCACTATTATAATGTTTTCTTACCATGGATTATCGCTTGAAGGTATGATGCTTCCCATAAAATATCCCACACATAGAATACCCAAGAATCCAAGGATACCAGTTGTGGATGTTGAAGTTGGTTCTAGTTCCATGCCTCCATGAGTGGAGGAAGATCCGCCATCTAAAAGAACAAAACCCCTCATTTCTACCACCAAAAAATATTTGGAACCTAATGCAGTCATCATAATTTTTTCAATCAATCCCTACAAAACACTAGGCGTCCTCCCATAGATTGCATAGCAGCATAATACTTATTTTAAATAAAAACTAACCATTAAAAAATACCACATTGGATTTAATGCTACAAGAAAAGAAAATCAGAAATAAAACTAGTGGACAGAGTAGAAAATATATCCATTAATCAGAATAGAAATTTATTACAACCATACTACATCTTAGAGAAATCTAGATCGATTCTTTCCTATGTATTTGACAGTGCATTTATTTTATATTTCTCTATGAATTCCCAATGTTATTCTCTCTATGTTCTTCTGCTATCTTTTTCCCTTTTTCAGTTCTTTCCTATGGGAGATACAATTAAAATGTTGATCTCTTTTCACTAGTCACTGAGTTGAATTGAACCGAACCACCTCTTTTTTTATTTTCTTTCTTTTATATTTTTTTTGTTTCTTGGTAATTTGATCAGTTTAGACTACTCAACTTCCCCAATCGTTTCTTGTTTTTCTTTTCTTGGTTAGTTACACGGTCCACTTTTCCAAAATTGTTTTCTAACTGTTAAGTTAACGAGATTTAATGATTGTTGTGACTTAAACAATTTGTTTTCCCTTACTAAATAGTCTTTCCACTTATCACAAGATCTTTACCATACACGTGGAGTTTAAAATGCATAATCCATAGCTTTAAAATACACCCACGCATGTTGCATCATTTTGTTGCAACAACATGTTTCAGTAGGTGTTGTGGAAACCCTTTTAGCATAGTGTTGCAACAACTATTACAGTATGTGCTGCAACAAAATAAACTTGTTAGAACAATAGGAATTTGAAATTTATTCCTTATTAGTTTAAAATTGAAATATTGTTGGGTTGATGTAGATTTCTTGAGGTGAAATATGCTTTTGCATCACACATCCTTGGTAAGAAAAACATGAGACCTGAGTCATGTGGATGATATTGTAGATCTAGCAAAGTATGAAGAGCCTTGTAGGTTGTCTAACTCCATTTCAGAAACCCATGTTGCATATTTATAACCCCTATTTATCCACTTGGACAAATATTCAAAAAATTATTTATTTCAGGTCTTCTTGTGAATTCGCTTCACCAAAACTTGTCCTAATTCTTTGGTTGGTTTAGTAGGAATTTTTTTCTTCCATTCGATCAAGGTATCTTCATCATCATTTTCATCTCCCTCATGAAACTCGTACAAGTCATCCATATTGAATATTAGAGAAATGTCAAAATCTTCCTATAATTCTAACTTGTATGCATTATCAGAAATCTTTCTCAAAATTCTACATAGCTCAATTTTCTTGTAGTTAATATTACCATATGTACCTATGAGAAATATTTCCTTCTTCAAGTGCACCATTACCAACTCTCCTTCTTCAAAATTTGTTCATATTCTTCACATACATGCACCTTCTTTATACTTTTCATTTCTTTATTATAGATTTCTCTTAACTAGCTCATGCATTTCCTGCCTACTCTCTGCAAATTCGCTTGCAACAACACTCTTTTTTTCCTCCAAATTAGGAAAATAAGACAAATAAACAAATCGTTTCAGTGAACTGCCATAAACAATATAAAATGGACTCTTTCCTACAGATCCATTAACATAATCATTATAATTAAATTCATCCTTCTCCAAGATCAAATCCAATTATCCTATATTCTCCCCACTCAAACTCCTTAACAAACTTCCAAGACTTTGGTTCACTACCTTGGTGTTTCTATCCCTTTGAGGATGATATGTAGAACTATATAGTAATTTGTAACCCATATTTTTCCAAAGTGTCCTCCAAAAATGCTAAAGAAATATTGTATCTCTGTGAGAAATGATACTTCTTAGCAGCCCATGTAATCTCACAATATCTATGAAAATAAAACAAAAACTTTAGTAGCATCAATGGTTTTAGTTCATGGTATGAAATCTTCCATCTTTGAAAATCTATCCACTACAGCCATCATAGAGTCATGACCATTTTTCATCCTAGGTAGTCCCAAAACAAATTCCATACTTATATCTTTCCATGGCCTCTCGGGTATCTATAGTGGCGTATACAATCCTACGTTTTGACTCTTCCCTTTGGCAAGTTGACAAATTGTATAGAACTCAAAAAATTTATTAACATACTTGCTGATGCTAGTCCAAAAGTATATTTCCCTCGCCAATGTCATGGCCGTATAAACACCAAAATGTCCACCAAAACCTCCACTATGCAACTCTCTAATAAGATTCAACCACAATGAGCTCTGTGGAATGCGCAAAACTTGCTTATTGAACAAGAAACCTTATTGAAGATGAAAATCCAAATATGGCATTCTATCAATGTTCCAAGGCTCTTTGCATTCTTTCCAAGCCTCTGCAAAATATGCATCTTCCACATATAATTATTTTATACATTCCAAGTTAAAACTTCAACTGAAAAATTATTCAGCAACATTATACTTTGGATCAATGCATATGCATCTCTATTTGACTTTAAGACCCATGTTTACAAAAAAAACAAATAACTTTGCAAAAATTATTCCATTTGGAATTGTTTTGATTTAACTTACCTTGACTATTGATGTACTGCAATGCCTTATGATCTATAAATAAGTTAAACTCTTGTGGAAAAAAGTAATGTCACCATTTCTTCAAGGCTTGTACAATATAATAAAATTGTTGATCATAAACATATTACTTCTTCTTAGCATCATTCAATTTATCGCCAAAGAATGCAATTGGTCTTCCTTCTTGGCTCAAAACTGCTCCAATCATTGAACCACTTGCATCATAGTCGAATTGAAACACTTTATTGAAATTTTGAAGTGCTAAAACTGGTTTTCCAATAACCTTTCTCTTCAAATATTCAAAGGACTTCATGGTTTCTACTGTCCACTTAAAATTCCCCTTCTTCATGCATTCAATGAGTGGTACAAAAATCTCATTGAAAATTCTATTAAACTTTCTATAGAAGCCTGCAAAACCAAGGAAACATCTCACGTCAAATGTACACTTAGATGTTGGCCACTCCAAAATATCCTTATCCTTTTTCATAATCCATCTTCAAACCTTCCTTGGAAAACACAAATCCTAAGTATACTAACTCTTCCTTTAGAAATCTACATTTATTCAAATTGAATAGTAATTTTTCTTGTCTCAACCGTTGTAACACTCTTCTCACATGCTCTAGGTGTTATTCTTTGGTCTTGCTAAAAATAAAAATGTCATATAAGTACACAACAACAAACTTACCCAAAAATGGTTTCAAAACTTCATTCATAACTCTCATGAATGTGTTTGGCACATTGGTTAGTCCAAATGACATAAATAACCACTCAAACAACCCATCCTTTGTCTTGAACGTTGTCTTCCATCCATCACCTTTCTTTATTTGAATCTAATGGTAACCACTCTTCAAATCAATCTTTGAAAAGTACTTTTCCCCACTCAAACCATCCATGAGGTCATCCATTCTTGGTAAAGGGAATTTGTACTTGACAATAATCTTGTTAATAGTTGATGAACCAATAAACATTCTCCATGCACCTCCTTTCTTGGGTGTCAAAACCGTAGGTACAACACACATGATCAAACACTCTCTAATCAATCCTTTATCAAGCATCTCTTGCACCTACTTATTTAGTTCCTCATTCTCTGCTGGAGTCATCTGATACGGAGCTTTATTTGGTAGACTTGATCTCGGTATCAAATCAATATGATGTGATATAATTCTCAAAGGAGGTAAACCTACTCATAGATCATCTCCAATAATATCCTTAAACTCCTTCAAAAAAGGTTGAATTTTCGGTGGAAAGAGAATTATTGATTATTTGTGTTGGTTTTCATTGATTGCAACCCTTGAAGAATGTCTGGTAGAGAATTTTGGTAGCACAAAGGTTTGGGTAATGGACCCAAGTTTTTTTGATGTATAATGGTATGGGTTTTAATATATTTTAAGGTAAGACTAGTATATATGGATAGTACATGTCATGCCATTTCCGGTGGTATGCAGAACGTCACATAACTCCTCACGGTTAGAGAGTTATGGCCATGTGAAGTTGGAGAACCCTCATGAGTCATCTAGAAGCCCCAAAAGGTGAAAGTAGTCAAATTGTTTGCAAAGAAGTAATTATTTAAATAATAAAGTTAATGGAGAAATTAAGTTGACAAGTGGTTAGAAGTGGGTTAGTCCTAAAATAAGGAAAGTGGTTTAAGATGGTTAGAAGGTAACCCCTTGAGGAAGCTACATAAAAGTATAAATAAGAGTCAAGGGTCTCTCATTTTAATAACACTTGAGAATATTGAATATATAAAAGTGACTGAGGTAACCAAAGGATATCTAAGGAGAATTTCAGAGGGAAGGTGAAGTAAATAAGGCCAAAATTCAAGGGAGGATAAATTATTTTGATGATGTTTTATAAGGTATGTTGTTTACAGGTCATCTCATGATTTTCACAATAATTGTTTTTCTAGAATGATTCATACCATGAAATATAGAGGTCATTGAGGAAACATATCCAAGTAGCTGTGATGCAAATTTTATCTTGTGGGTCATTGTATTTTTGGATTTACACTCCGTGGACAATAGGGTTTGTGGCCAGTCTTGAAACTAGTCTAAAACAAGTGTTTCGGTAAAAAATGTCATAAATTCTTCATAACAAATACAAACTTAGTAAGACCAAATGTATTGGTTATAGTACAGTCTGTATTATTCTTTGTACCATTTTCATATCCATACAACAAACATTCTGTGTGAGGCATGATCTACAACTTCGCTCTCTAGAATAATCCAGAATTCAACAAGGTATGCCATTTTTTCTATAACTCATTTTCTGAGAGGTTCCAAGTAGTGAAACCTGAAGGAATTGCATAAAATAATCTAAAGAAAACTATGTACTATTTTCAGATCTTTATTCATTATAGGTACACAGTTATTATTATTTTAAGTTAGGGTTGTTGACTAATCCAAAATTAGTCATGTGAGACTAAAGTAAAGTTTGATGAAAATGCTAGTCTCTTGTTGTTAAAATTAAGAAAGGTTTGAATGCATGTGATCATATACACAAGGTATATTACAGAGTTACAAATCAGATTTGGATGATGAAATTGATGAGGGATTTTGGTTAAGGTATGTTATAGATAGAGGTTTTATAACAATGAGGTTGTGGCACATGGTTTGATGTAATGTTTTATGGTAATGGGTTTATCGATAGAGTGATGAATTGTTAGATAAATTGTGATGGTTATATTGGTGTATGGCTGAGGTACATGTTGGGTACATGGTTGACACAAGTAGTTGATGAGTTCGCACATACATGAGGTGTGTAGTTGATGATGTTGGTACATCTTCATGAGTCATAGTTTAGGTGTATTTGATGCATGATTCGTACATATTTCGTGCATGGTTGATGCACTCGTTGATGGTACAGGTTGAGGTATAGATTGGTGCATGGTTGATGAACTTGTTTATGTTACAGGTTGATTACAGGGTGTTTGGTACAGGTTGGTATAGGTTTTTTGGTGCAGGTTGATTGGTACAGGTTTATAGTAGTATATCTCACAATGATAGTGTGACAGTGGTTCCATCATTCTACTTATATTTCAGGCCAGCCAGATCTGGAAAGGACAGGTGGTTGTAGCCACCTTCCGGTTGTAGCTAGAGAACATAGGGGGTTTTCGCCTCCTTCTGGTTGTAGCTAGAGAATTGGGAAGTTGGAGATTCCCTCAGGTTGTATCCTGAGAAACTAGGGTGTTGTAGCCTCCTTTCAATTACAGTTGGAAAATAAAAGAAGTTGGTGCTTCCAATGAATGTAATTCTTAAATACGTGTAAGAAAAATCATTCCATGGTTTTCTCCTGCTTTTGCTTTCCACATAAAAACACTGGGGTACTGTGTATGTGTATGATTGATCATTTGTTCATTGTTTATTTACTATGAAACTATTGGATGACAATGATACATTGATATAACCCTTTCATTTTATGGTTAAAAATGATTAAATTTCTCTATTACTGATTCACGCCCCTCTCAGTAATCCAACAATTGGAATCAAAGTTGGTTCCTTCAAGGAATAGTTTAACCACTCGAAAGATATCATGGATTATTCTGAGAATGGAATACCACTATTTAATGGTAGGAATGGTTTAAAGTATGAGCTATGGAGTGGAAGGATGAGATTATTTTTACAAGCACATCGGTATTATATTTTCCTATTAGTCGTTACAGGATATGATAGTTCAGAAAGGGAAAAGATTGCAACTAAGAAGGAACTAAAGAAGCATAACAAAATATAAATGTATTTCATCTAGGAAGGATTACCTAATCCGGTAAGATAAAGTTTTGGTAAATGTTCATCAACCAAAGAACTTTGGGATAAGTCACATGATATATATTCTTCACCCATCGCAGATTCAGAAAATGCCAAAGAAGATGTAGGTACATATCAAGAAAAAATATGTCCACCATGTCAAACAGATTCATAAGATGAAGAGTACATAATCAACATAGGTATGTTGTTTTTATTTAACTGTGAAAAACAAAGACATCTTGAAATAGAATACCATGAAGGAAATGAGAGAAAAAAACTAATTGAAAATGAAGACAATTGTGAAGAAGAATTGATCAGTGCTTTAGATGAACTAAGAAAAAAAAGAGAAGAAAACAAGTCACTCAAGAAAGAATTGATGAAACAAAAGGAAAGTGCTCACATTTTTTAAGAATCTCAATAGGTCATCAAGAACTTAAGAACTCATCTAGAATAAGCTAGAAAGATCAAAGAAAATCTTAAATATCAAAAGCAGTATTTGGAAGCCAACATAGCAACACAGAAGGAAGAAGCAGAAATGATAGAAAAGATATTGACATATCATCTTAAGGAAATAACTAATGATATAAACCAATTTGAGATAGAGTTTGGTCAACAAGAGAAAGGACTTGAAGAAGAAATAATCACATTAAAAATCCATCTTGAAGAAGCGAAAAGAACAAAATAAGTCATGAAGTCTCAAATAATGAAGAAAGAAGAAGAGGTTGAGAATCTTGAATAAGAAGTTGTCACATTGAGAACTAAAATCATCAAGCTCAATAAGAACATTGAAGAGACAAAAACATCCACAACAATCATAGAGAATGAAGAGAATCACTCTAGGTTGCTTGAAAAGAAGAATGAAGAAAATAGAAAGAGTTATGCAGAAGTACTCAAAGGAATGAATCATGGTCAAC
>SNQJ01S0013134.1:25006-36668 GCA_010110895.2 Picea sitchensis
AGAAAGAGTTATGCAGAAGTACTCAAAGGAATGAATCATGGTCAACCAGAATCTAAGAAAACTATTGAAGATACATCTTCAAGAAGGCCATCCATGTTCAAGCCATGAAGAAGCTTCAATCATGATCATGATCAGTCAAGACAAAAATTCAGAAGGACAGACCACAAAGAAGATTATTCACTCCCAGGTATGCAAATTTATTTTATGGTCATTGTTTTTATTGTACTAATTTTGGACATAAGGTTGCAGATTGCAGGTATTATAAAATAAATGTTCAAGAAAGAAATGCCTATGTGGCCCCACATAACATTGAATGTTACAAATGTCATAAATATGGACACATATCTAGTGATTGTAGAAGCATGATCGATACTTCCATGAAAGAGAACACTGATATCATATATAAGAAAGTATGGATAAGAAAACACGAAGAACGGGTGAACAAAGACTAGGTCCTAGACATTGCAAAATTGGAAATAAAACGAGATGAAGAAAATTCTACAGAGAAAAAGAAAGATGTCAGATATAGAAAGGTTTGGGAAATAATTGAAAGAAAAGAAGGAAAGGTAAATAAGGAACAGGTTCAAGAGATTGTACTTTTAGGAATTTTAGTGAAAGATGAATCCATGGATATAAAGAAAGAAGTCAAAGCTCAGAGAGATGATAAATCTACCAATGAAGATGATGATGAATACACATCAGAGAATAAATTTTTCTAAGTCATCCATATTAGAGACTCCCAAGTAACATGAATATTAGATAGGGGGGGTCTATGCGATAGTTTTGATAGACCAAAGAACCATCCTTTGAGAAACTTGCAGATTTTGAGTACACAAATCCAGAGCAGTCGGTTAGCAGAAGTACAGTTTGATAGTTGTAGTAGTGAAGACTTCATGATAGTATAGTAATAAATGGGTCATCATTATGGACAATTGTGAAGTAGAGTCTTGGACAATATGGATAGAGATGGATTTGTAAGAACACTTATCATTTTTGGAAAGATATATGAAAGTGGATTAGAGAATGGATTCATAGATTTGTTCAGAGAGTGGTCCAGAGAAAAAGGAACATTATGGAGTTGTTGAAAGAAATAAAAGGACAATACAGGAAATGGCTCGAACAATGCTAATGGATTCCAAATTTACAGATATTGTTTGAACACATGTAGTGCATACAAAATTTCACATTCAAAACAGATCAGTAATGCCTAGAAACAACAATTGCAAAACTCCCTATGAGCTATGGAAAGGAAGACTAGCAAATGTGAAGAACTTCAGAGTATTTGGAAGAAAATGCTACATCAAAAGAGAAGATGGTAGAGTGGGAAAGTTTGAATATCGTGTGGACAAAGGAGTACTAGTTGGTTACTCAAGTATAAGGAAAGAATACAAGTGTTACAATCTGAGGTTGAACAAAGTTGTGGAAAGCATCAATGTAACAATTGATGAAACAGATGGATGAGAATTAAAAGAAGAAGAAAATGAGTCAATGGAACAACTTTATGAAGAAGAAGAAAAAGATAAAGAACAAGTAGAAGGGGAAGATGAGGAAGATCAGACATAAGTAGAAGAGGAAGTTCAAAAAGTGCCTCCAAGACACCTAGAAAACGAGTATAGAAGAATCATCCTTCAGATTAGATTATCGGAAACAAAGATGTAAGAGTTGAGACTAGAAGAAGAATCTGTTCACCAGAACAAATGCACCTAGCACTCTAATCTACGGTTGAACCAAACAGTTTTGAAGAGGCCAGCAAGGATGGATTTTGTAATAAGGCCATGGATGAAGAATTGGATCAAATAGAGAAGAATGACACTTGGGAATTGGTTCCAAGACCAAAGAATAAGAATGTGATTGGCACAAAATGGGTTTTCAGAAATAAATTAAATGAATATGGACATGTTACAAGGAACAAATCTAGATTGGTATGTAAAGGATACACACATGTTAAAGGAATTGAATTTGAAGAGACATTTTCCACATTTTCCAGAATGGAAGTAATCATATTTCTCTTAGATTATGCATGCTCCAAGAATATTAAAGTGTATCAGATGGATGTGAAATCAGATTTTCTGAATGGGGAACTTGAAGAAGAAGTATATGTTGAACACCAGAAGGATTTCAGTTTTCAGAGAACGCAAATTATGTGTGTAAATTGAAAAAGGCCTTGTATGGTCTAAAACAGGCTCCTAGAGCATGGTACTCTAGACTGGATAAATATCTACAATAGGCAGGGTTCAAAAAAGGAAGTGTAGACAACAATCTCTACATCAAGGTAACTCAAGATGGTATTCTATTAATTGAAGTTTATGTTGATGATATTATTTTTGGAAGTACTGATGACAGGTTAAGCCATAAATTTGCAAAGGATATGCATAATGAATTTGAAATGTCATTACTCGAAGAACTATCCTTCTTTATGTGTCTTCAGATACGTCAAAGAAACCGGGGAATTTTAATTTCTCAAACTAAGTATATCAAAGAAATGCTAAAGAGGTTCGAAAGGGAAGATTGCAAACCAGTTACCACTCCTATGCAAACTAGTTGCAAATTGAGAAAATACGGTGATTCAAAGTCTATAGACTAGAGGTAGTACAGGCCAATGTTTGGTAGCTTACTATATGTGACCACATCTAGACCATATGTAATGCAAGAAGTTGTACATGTGGCACGATTTCAAGAAGCACCAAAGGAATCACATGTCTTAGCAGTGAAGAGGATTTTCAGATATCTCAAAGGAACATAAGAGTTTGGATTATGGTATCCAAAAGGAAAGTATCTATCACTTATTTCCTACACATATGTCGATTGGGCAGGTTGCATTGATGACTGACGAATCACTAGTGGAGCAACATTATACTTGGGTGAGTGTTTAGTATCTTGGCTAAGAAAGAAATAATAATGAATATCTTTATCTACAGTTGAAGAAGATTATATTGAAACAACGAGATGTTGTACATAGGTTCTATGGATGAAACAAAATCTGACAGATATACAGGTTGAGTATGATGAGCCCATTCCAATCTATTGTGATAATGCAAGCACCATCAATATCTCAATGAACCTGGCGATGCACTCCAAGACGAAGCACATTCCAATCAAGTATCACTTTCTACGGGAACAGGTTGTAGAGAAGAACATCAAAGTTGAATATGTGGGCACAAAAGAACAAGTGGAAGGCATCTTTACAAAACCGCTTCCATGGGAATCCTTTGAGTATCTTCGCCAGAGACTTGAAGTAATTTCTAATCCAAAATGAATGTTTTTGAATGTTTATCTTATATATCTTATATTTACACTAGGAATCACCATAAAAAGGATAGTTCAGGTTGGTATATTAGGTTCAGGAAGAGTTCAGTCAGGGGGAGCAACCCCAGATGGAAAGATACATTTTCCATTGATGACAAAGGGGAAGAGATTTATCATATGCAAAGGTAAATGCTTGGATAAAGAGAACATAGGCATGGTTCCAGAGGGAGCGATGGTCACAGGGGAAGCATGAGTGATATGACTTCAGTATTGCATCAAAGTGTTTCCATCAATGCTAAAGCCAAATATTATTGATTATTTCAGTTGGTTTTCATCCATGTCAACCCTTGAAGAAAGTCTGGTAGTGAATTTCGGTAGCACAAAGGTTTGGGTAATGGACCCAAGTTTGTTTGATGTATAATCCTATGAGTTTTAATATATTTGAAGGTAACAGTATTATATATGGATAGTACATGTCATTCCATTTCCATGGGTATGTGGAACTTCACATAACTCCTCACGGTTAGAGAGTTATGGCCATGTGAAGTTGGAGAACCCTCAAGAGTCATCTAGAAGCCCCAAAAAGTCAAAGTAGTCAAAGTGTTTGCAAAGAAAAATTATTTAAATAATAAAGTGAAGTGATGAGTGCACTATAAGTCAAAGTGGATACAAAATAAATTATTTAAATAATAAAGTTAATGGATAAATTACTAAGTGGACAAGTGGTTAGAAGTGGGTTAGTCCTAAAATAAGGAAAGTGGTTTAAGATGGTTAGAAGGTAACCCCTTAAGAAACCTACATAAAAGTATAAATAATTGGAAAGGGTCTCTCATTTTAATCACACTTGAGAATATTGAATATATACAAGTGACTGAGGTAACCAAAGGATATCTAAGGAAAATTTCAGAGGGAAGGTGAAGTAAAGAAGGCCAAAATTCAAGGGAGGATAAATTCTTTTGATGATGTTTTCTAAGGAATGTTATTTATAAGTCATCTCAGCATTTTTCGCAATAACTTTTTTTTTAGAATGATTCATACCAAAAAATATGGAGGCCATTGAGGAAACATATCCAAGTAGCGGTGTCAGCTTGTGGGTCATTGTATTTTTGGAGTTACACTTCATGGAAAATAGGGTTTGTGGCTAGTCCTGAAACTAGTCTAAAACAAGTGTTTCGGGTAAAAACGTCATAACTTCTTCATAACATATCCAAATTGAGTAATACCAAATGTATTGGTTAGAGTCATTCTGTAGTATTCTTTGTACCATTTTCAGATCGTATAAAAAATATTACGTGTGGGGCACGCTCTACAAGTTCGCTCTCTAGAATAAGCCATAATTCAACAAGGTATGCCATTTTTGCTATAACTCATTTTCTGAGAGGTTCCAAGTAGTGAAACCTGGAGGAATTTGATAAAAGACACTAAACAACATTGTGTACTATTTTCATATCTTTATTCATTATAGGTACATAGTTATGATTATTTCAAGTTAGGGTTGTTGACTAATCCAAAATTAGTCATGTGAGACTAAAGTAAAGTTTGATGAAAATGCTAGTATCTTGTTGTTAAAGTTAAGAAAGGTTTGCAAGTTTGTGATCATATACACCAGGTATATTACGGAGTTACAAATCAGATTTGGATGATGAAATTGATGAAATTGGGTTTATGGATAGAGTGATGAATTTTTAGATAAATTTTGATGGTTATATTGGTGTATGGTTGAGGTACATGTTGGGTACATGGTTGAGACAAGTAGTTGATGAGTTGGCACATACATGAGGTGTATAGTTGATGATGTTGGTACATCTTGATGAGTCATAGTTTATGTGTATTTGATGCATAATTGGTACATATTTGGTGCATTTTTTATGGAATCGTTGATGGTACAGGTTGAGGTACATATTGGTGCATGGTTGATGCACTTGTTTACAGGTTGAATACAGGTTGTTTGGTATAGGTTGGTACAGGTTGTTTGGTGCAGGCTGATTGGTACAAGTTTACAAAAGTATGTCTCACAGTGATAGTGTGAGAGTGGTTCCATCATTCTACTTATATTTTAGGGTGGTTGGATAGGGCAAGGAAAGGTGGTTGTAGCCGGAGAACATAGGAGGTTGTAGCCTCCTTCTGGTTGTAGACAGAGAATTGGGGAATTGGAGCTTCCCTCAGGTTGTAGCCTGAGAAACTAGGGGGTTGGAGCCTCCTTCCAGTTGCAACTAGAAAACAAAGGAAGTTGGTGCTTCCAATAAATGTAATTCTTAAATACATATAAGAAAAATAATTATGGTTGGTGCTTTCCAATAAATGTAATTCTTAAATACATATAAGAAAAATAATTATGTGGTTTTCCCCCGCTTTGGGTTTTCACGTAAAACATTGGTGTACCTAAAAGTGTGTATGATTGCTCATTTTCATGGTTGATTCATCTCGAAACGTTGGATGATAATTCTACATTGATATAACAATTTCATTTTATGATTAAAAGAGATTAAATTTCTTTACTGATTCACCCCCCTCTCTCACATAACAAGAATCATTTTTCATTCTCCATAACTTTTCTTAGTATTAAGGCCAAACATAAATGATTCCTCTTATGTTCTCTCAATAATTCCTTAGTTGAACACAACATAATGTCAAAACTACTATAAATATTTATGTTTTCCCTTTCCTTACTATCATTACCAACCAACCAAGTCTCCAACATTGGCTCCAACTTATAGCGCCTTCCATCCTTTAAAAATTCATAAGTATTCTTCCTCCCATCATGGAATTTGTTTTTTCAAACAACCATAGTCTTTCGAGTAGTACGTGGCACGAATTTACCTCTACTATGTCACATAATACCTACTAACTAAACTTACCATTCTTAAAACTCAACAATAAATTCTTAGTCATAGTCACATGGTGTCCTCTTTTCAACCTTAAGAACTTGTATGGATTTGGATGTGGAATGATTTTCAACTTAAATTTCTCCTTTACTTCTATGGATAGTAAATTTTCTATACTTCTGCCATCTATGAAAATATGACAACACTTATCCTAAATTTTTCATTTAGTTTTGTACACTCTCTTTCTATGTTCAGGTTCTTCTTATACCTTTGTATTGTAGAATTCCTACAGAAACCCCAATAGATCTAGAATTCTAGTTAAATTGAACACAAACAATTTGATGATATTGAAGAGATGAGAGAAATTTTTTGCTCCATAAATCATAGAATTATATTAATAAAAAATGAATATACATGAGCAACCATCCTCAAAAAAGAAGAGAGGAGGTGAATATATAGAATTTCTAACATAGAAATTCTAGTCAAAAAAAGCTAGAAATAGCTAAAATAGGTGTCATAAGCTAAGGGAGACCACATAGTTCGACCTAGACCACTAAAGATACATGTCACACACTCATTATTGTCCACAAGAGTCAAGTGATGCACATTAGATCACTTAATCTCACTTAACTGACAAGAGAAGCAGTTCCAGCTCACTTAACTGACCCGAAATAGTGGTTACTAATAATAGTAAGGGCAAAAATCATTAATTAAGAAATAAATCTCTCACTCAAAGAGGAGGTGTTCATTACCCAATAATACATGAGTTTTGAATGGGGGAGTTGGAATAAATCAAGGATAAATCAAGAATAAATCAAGAAAATCAAGAACCGAGAGTTAAGTCTTGATCTAAAATTAGCAGTTTTCCCTAAAATCTAGGGATGAGGCACCCTTCTTCTCTATGTGGCCAAATTAGGTGAAATAAAGTGTAAATGAATGTATTAACCAAGATATACGAGTCTAATCTAGGTATAAACTAATGTAAGGTAAGATTATGCTCCAACACCCCCCCTTAAGCCTAACTATAATGACAAAAAACTTGAGTCCCGACAACTTGGCCATTTTAGGTACTCATTACATAAAATAATTCCTCATGAAAAGAGGAAAGAGGGAAAACCTCATGGGAAATCCCCCCCCCCAAAAAAAAGAGGAAAAAAAAAATGTTGAGTGGCGAAAAGTGACCTACTCAGTTGTCTCCACCACTCCAAGCATAGCTCTCAGTTCTGAAAATTGCTTTTCATTGAAGGACTTGGTGAAGATGTATGAAACCTGCTGCTCTGTGGGGCACTACTGCAGTTAAATGACTCTCTCACGGATCATCTTGCTAATGTAATGCATTTGAATCTTGATGTGCTTGGTCCTCTACCTCTGAAATAGATCAATCGATATCTGAATGGACCACTGATTGTCATAAAATATGACAGTCGAAAGTGGATACTGAATACCAAACTCAGAGAGAAGCCCCTGCAACCAAACAACTTATGTAGCTGCATTCACTGCATCTCTATACTCTTCCTCTACTATAGATAAAGAAATCATGGATTTCTTCTTGCTAGACTAACAGAATGGCCCTGAACCAAAGATGAAAACATAACCAGAGGTGGACTTACGATCTGTACCATCGCCAACCCAATCAGAATCTGTGTACGCAATCAGTGAAAGTGGGCAATCTGTAGCATAAAAGATACCAAAACTGTGAGTACCTTTCACATATCTAAGGATTCTCTTTGCATCTTTGCAGTGAAGCTCATGAGGCTCCTGCATATATCTGGAACAAACTCCTACTATAAAAGAGATATCAGTTCAGGTATGAGTAAGATACAACAAACTCCCAACCAATTGTCGATACAGTGTACTATCCACCAAAGGTGTAGTACCCGCATCCTCAAATCTGACCTCCGAAAGAAAGGGAGATGTTGTTGTCTTGCATTCTATCATCTGAAAGAAGACAAGTAGATCTGATGCATACTTAGACTGTGCCATCTTAATCCCTGAAGTAGATTGAGAAACTTCAAGACCAAGAAAGTAGTGCAACAGTCCCAAATCTGTCATGGAAAATCGATCGTGCAATGTTGATTTTGCTGAATCAATAGCTGAAGTAAGGTTCCCTGTCATCAGTAAGTCATCTACATAAAGTACTATCAGCAAAATGGAATCATCATGTTGCAGCAAATAAACATTCAGATCATATTTGCATTGAATGAATCCAATGGAAAGCAGGAAAGAATCCATCTTTGCATACCAGGCTCTGGGAGCTTGTTTTAGGCCATACAAAGATTTCTTTAATCTACAAATGAGGGAAGAGTTATGAATGTATCCCTATGTCTACTCCATATATATCTCCTCCTTGATATCTCCATGAATAAATGCACTCTTCACATCCATGTGGTGAACTTCCAATCTGCGAGAAGCGGCAATGGCCAAAACTAGTCGAATGGAGTCCATTTTTGCAACAGGTGCAAATGTCTCTATGTAGTCTATGCCATGTACCTGTGAGTATCCTTTTGCGACAAGTCAAGATTTGTACTTGCTTATCTCACCATCTGCAGAAATCTTTGTTCAATATATCCATCGGCATCGAACAAGCTTTCTTCCTTTCGGAAGTGGAACCAAGTCCCATGTGTTGTTGTCCATAAGAGCAGAGTACTATTCATCCATGGCAGCCTCCCAAAGTGGGTTTCCAGCAGCCTCAGAGTATGACTTCGGATCTGAACCAAGTGACATATAGAAATTTATGGGTAGAAAAGGTTTTGTGGCAGTCAGGGCTTGAGGAGCCCCCAAAAAATGTGATCTAGTCCTTCTTGTATCTGCAGGATCACCGACTAGTTCACCCACATCTTCCAGGGTTTTCTCTACCCAAGTTGGCAATTGAGTTGGAGCAGCCATGAACTGCTCCTCATACTCTATATCAGACCTGAAAGTCTACTTTTATGGCTGTTCTAAAGTGCTTGAAGAAGTTTCTAACTCCTCCTCATCAGTGACAACAAACGGTTCTTCGACAAGGTCTTCTGAAAAATCATGCAGTGATTCTTCTTCAAACTTCACACTTCGAGATAGAATGAAATTTTCAGTGTGAGAGTCTAGCAATATATATCCTTTGACACATTCAGGATATCCAACAAATATGCATTCAACACTTTGAGGCCCCAAAGCCTTCCACTTATCTGTCGGAATGTGATCCCATGCTCGTGAACCAAAAATATGAAAGTGAGACACTTTTGGTTTCTTATCGGTCCAACATTCAAAAGGAGTGGTGCATTTGAGTGATTTGTGAGGAACTTAGTTCTGAATGTATGCTGCACAATTAATAGCTTCATCCCATATATTGGGAGCTAATGATTTTGACTGGAGCATACAATTGGCCATCTCTTTTAAGGATCGTGTTTTCCTCTCCGCAACACCATTCTGTTGTGGTGTATATGGTATTGTGTGTTGTAGTTGTACACCTGCATCAATTCAAAGTTGTTGCACATATTTTTTGACATACTCCCCCCCATTATCAGTACAGAGTATCTTAATATTACACCCAGACTCATTCTTAGCAAGTGCTTTAAATTCTATAAGGCATTCAAATACTTCTGATTTTAATTTCAAAAAAAATACCTAAGTAAAGCGTGAGAAATCATCTATGAAGGTGAGTACATATTGAGCCTTACTGATTGAAGGCTGCAGGAATGGGCCCATAATGTCACTGTGAATCATCCCAAGAGGTGAATATGCTCTTTGTTCCTTCCCTTTTTCAAACTTTTTCTCTGGATGCTTGCCAAGAATGCATCCTTGACATACATCGCTTGTGAATTTAATAGCTGGCAATCCTTTTACCATGTTTTCCTTGCTGAGTTGATGCAAGTACTTATAGTTTAGATGGCCAAATATTTCATTCCATAACCTGCTGATATCATTAGATTGTGATATAAATATAGTGCTAATAGATTTAGGAACAAAGTGGGAGAATAAATACAAATGAGAACCGTGATCTGCAATTCCATGTGCAAGCTGTGAGCCTGTGGAAATGTTGGTAATCACTACAGAGTCCGGAGTGAACTTCACCTTCCTTCCAGAGCCGGAATGAGTGATCTGATATATCGAGATAATATTTGTGGACAGAGAGGGAACATGAAGCACATTTGTGAAGCATCCCCCTTCAAGATCAACAATGCCTTCTCCGCACACCTTTGCGGGTGTGGCATCTCCCAAGTAAATTGGGGATCTGGTGCTTTCTTCGATGGAGGAAAATTCATCTTTTGATGTATCCATATGGTTCTATGCACTTGAATCAAGGATACAAGATGATGGAGTGGATGTGACAGCCATTAAATCATGACCATCTCGTGCTCTCCCTCCCATTTTGTTATCATCTTTCTTCTTTGCATTTTCGGGCACTGTGAGATTGTGCTGCTGCAATTGCTTAGCCATCTCATCGATAGTATTCCTCATGAAATTGTCTTCGGGATGAAAACATTTGGAACAGTAGCTGTAAAGTGTTCTTTCCTTATTCTTCTTCTTAACCTTAGGCTCAAAAGAGTTCTCTGAATATTGTGCGAATCTCTCCTTCTTCGATTCAGGAAATTTACCCGTTCCTGTTTTTCTTGTCTTTTCCACTGCTCTTTGGAGCATCAATAGCCGCAAGTGCTTGGTTATTGGAATGCTTTATGGCACCCATTTGGACTAAATTAGATTTCTCTTGAGTCAATTTTGTAATGAAATCATTTAATGGAGGCATTTTCCATTTTCCCTGATTCAATTTAGATGCTTGAAAAGACGACACAATTACGGAATATTCAGGGCCTAGTTTCAAGAGAATTGAAAGGATGAGTTGTTCTTCCCCTTTCATGACTCCACATGCATTAATTTCAACGAGGATGGATTTGAACTTGGTGAATAATTATTGCAGGTTGCTGAAATGAATTGGACTTAGGGGTATGAGTTCATTCTCTAGTTGATGCACTCTCATTGCATCCTGCTTGCCAAATAGTCCTTCCAATGTGGTCCAGACCACATCAGGAGTAGTGGCTCCACTGACATGAAAGAGGAGATCTATGGAAATTGATAGGAATATCATCCCAATTGATTCATCTAATTTATTGAAATACTTTATCTTCTCCGCTGCAGTAGTTGGTTCTTTCTTTGTTCCCATTGTTACCCGGTAAAGCCCTTTGCTTCGGAGGAGGAGAGAGATCTCCGTCTTCCATTCAGAGTAATTGAAAGGATTTAGGATATGTTTTGTGGGCTGAGAGAGATGATCCATTTCTTCTTTGTGCACCTCTTGATCATCTATACTTGTAAATAAAACCATGTACAATCCACTAGATTCAATCTAGCTCTGGTACCATGTAGAATTCCTGCAGAAACCCCGATAGATCTAGAATTCTAGTTAAATTGAACACAAACAATTTGTTGATATTCAAGAGATGAGAGAAAAAAATTTCTCCATAAATCAGAGAATTGTATTAATAAAAAATGAATATACATGAGCAACCATCCTCAAAAAAGAAGAGAGGAGGTGAATATATAGAATTTCCAACATAGAAATTCTAGTCAAAAAAGCTAGAAATAGCTAAAATAGGTGTCATAAGCTAAGGGAGACCACA
>SNQJ01S0013134.1:36718-46917 GCA_010110895.2 Picea sitchensis
AAGAGAGGAGGTGAATATATAGAATTTCCAACATAGAAATTCTAGTCAAAAAAGCTAGAAATAGCTAAAATAGGTGTCATAAGCTAAGGGAGACCACATAGTTCGACCTAGACCACTAAATATACATTTCACACACTCATTAATGTCCACAAGATTCAAGTGATGCACATTATCTCACTTAAGCTCACTTAACTGACAAGAGAAGCAGTTCCAACTCACTTAACTGACCTGAAATAGTAGTTACTAATAATAGTAAGGGAAAAAATCATTAATTAAGGAATAAATATCTCACTCAAAGAGGAGGTGCGCATTTCCCAATAATAGATGAGTTTTTCATGGGGGAGTTGGAATAAAGCAAGGATAATCCAAGAATAAATCAAGAATAAATCAAAAAAATCAAGAACCGAGAGTTGAGACTTGATCTAAAATTAGCAGTTTTCTCTAAAATCTAAGGATGAGGTGCCCTTCTTCTCTATGTGGAAAAATTAGGTGAAATAAAGTGTAAATGAATGTATTAACCAAGATATAGGAGTCTAATCTAGGTATAAACTAATGTAAGTTAGGATTATGCTCCAACATGTATTGGGCTTGATTAATACTCTTCTAAACATCAGATTTTCTCCTTGCTCTTATTGAAGTACTTCCACATTCCCACCAATAATTGTTGTCTCAACTTCTTAGGTAAATTGTGTCCTAGCCTCATTTCTTCTCACTGCATTCTACCACTCCAGACATTCTGATTCTTTGTGACCTTCTACTCCACATCTATATGATGCAATCAAATACTTACCTTGACCAAAACCTCTTCCTCTGGCAACGCTTATTCCTCCTCTTGGATTCTGATTGTTGGTTTCTTCATTCTCCTTTTCACTATATTTATCAGCACTTTCTCTACCCCTACCTTTGGTTCATTTTCCCCATAACTTATATTGCAATATTCTATCAATATCTTCTTCCACCTTCAAATAAACTTGATAGGATTCATCTACATTAAGAAAGTAATGTGTACTCATCTCATCATGAATCTAATACTTCAACCCATTCACATATCTTTCCACTCTTTGATACTCTATTTCCTTTATCCCTGACCCAAGGGATAGTTTGAAGAAATACTTTGTATATTCATGAACATGTGTCTCTTTCTGCATTAAATTTTTCACCTACTTGCATAAATTCTATTGGTAATTGACATGTAGGAACTTCTCCTTGATTTTTCTCACCATATTCTTCCAGGTTCTAATCTTTCCCTATTGGTTATCCACTATGTCTTTTTGCAACACATCCTGCCAAAGTAAAAAATGACCCTTTAGCTTAGTCATGGTGAATCGAACCCAATTGGGATCCTGAACATTCCATACTCAAAATATCTTTCAATCTCTCTTATCCAATCAATGAGAGTCTCGACTTTCAAACTACCATCATAGCATGAAACTCCTACCCTTGCACTGCCTCTATCTTTCAAAAAATATATTAAACACACATTTGGGTCTACTTCCTTAGAATTTTTCTCTTCTTCAGGCTCATCTTTAGACTCTGAACCTATTTTAGCATCTCCATACCTTATGGTTTTTAGTTCTTCAATCCTCCTTCATAATTCCTTGATTTCTATGTTCCTTTTACCTCCTCATGTTCCTCCTACTCTTCACAGTGGCATCCTTACAGTTTATATTTTAGCTCTCACTCTGAATAGCATTCATATGCCTTACCTATGGGAACTATTATCTCACAACTTAGAAATTGAACCTGTTCTAATACCACTCATTGCAATCAACTTAATTTCTACAATGAATCCCTACAAAAATCAAGTGTCTTCCCATAGAGTGCACAACAACAAAGTACTAATTTTTAACTGAAATTAACCATTAACAAATACCAAAAGGGATTTACTACTACAGGAAAATAAAATAAAAATAAAATTGGTGGATAGAACAAAAAAACTCTCCATTAATCAAAATAGAGATTTATTATAGTCGTATTACATCCCAAAGAAATCTGGATCGATTCTTTGCTCTATCTCTGATGGTGCATTCATTTTCTTGTTCTCTATGAATTCCCAACATTATTCTCTCTCTATTCTTCAGTTGTCTCTTTCCCTTTTTTCATTCTTCTTGTGCAAGTTGTAGTTAAAATGATGCTTTCTTTTCCTCGACCATCAAATTGAACTGAATTGAACCCCCTCTTTGTTTCTTTTCTTCCTTTTATCTTTTTTTGTTTCTTGGGAAGTTGAACCATTTATCCTATTCAAATTCCCCAATTGTTTCTTGATTTTCTTTTCTTGGGTAGCTACATGGTCCCTTTTTCCAAAACTATTTTCTAATTGTTAAGTTAATGAGATTTAACAATTGTGGCAACTTACAAAATTCATTTTCCCATTCCAAATCGGCTTTCCACTTTTCATGAGCTATTTACCTTACACATTGAGTTTAAAATCAATAATCTGTATCTTTAAAATACACCTACACATGTTGGAGTAATTGTGTTGTAGCATTGTGTTTCAATAGGTGTTGCAACAACTGTGTTGTAGCAACAGTTTCAGCATAGTGTTGTAGAAATTGTTACAACATTTCTTGCAACAACATAAATATATTACAACAATAGGAATTTGACACTAATTCCTTATTATCTTAAACTTGAAATATTTTTGGTTTGATGCAGATTTCTTGAGGATGAATATGCTTGTGCATCAGAACCTTGTGCCCATGTTTTAGGACATAGAACCATGCACAACAGGAAAGGATGCTACATAGGTGCCAATTACTTCCTGAAATGATCAGATTACAAAATTTAATAATGAATATTACCCCAAATGAAGCCCACATAGAAACCTGGAGCTTAGGGAAGTAGATGATGTTGTTTTCCTTCCATTAAGAAGTCCTTGTTACACTTTATAGCTTCCATGGAACCTGTAATTCCTTTTGTAGAACTTATGGAGTCGGTTATTAGCCAAAAAAGAACAAAAAATTATAGAATTTTAAATGACAAGGGGGAATTCATAGGCTCTTTTATTCATTGGGATATCAACACCTATTATAAATTCCTAGAGCCTAATGATTCCCTCACCAAAGATTTTATGATTTCATTTAATGAGCAGTATGACACCAACATAATACTAAGTATTTGGTCGAAAGAATACAATAAATTTGTCAATTAGTCCATCATAATGTATGCCATCAACGATTTGAGGGATCCATATATGTATTCTATGATCATGTTGTGTAGGATGTATGGGGAAAGGGAATACTCTCATTTCTCAAAATCTTGGCTACCATTAGCCTATCATGTAGCGAAGTAAGGAAAAAAATCCAATTGGGAAGGAATTATTTCAAAACAACTTAACTTGAGGATTTCTCAAGCATAGTTACCAGAGCCCAATGATCCTCCCACGTTTCACATGGTTTCCTTCCTCCTGGATGTACCTTGTGCCCAAAATATCTTCCATGGGAAATCACTTAGCTGGAAAATTTCTAAATTACCTATCCATGTCTACTTCAACATACTTTGGGAGAGCAGATATAAGAAATTTTATTTTCAAATTTGTTATTTCTTCATACCCAAAATCCATTTTTTGATCTTTGGACAAGAATTCCCTAGACTGTCCAAAAAGGAAAAGGAGATATCAACATGCATTGGAAATTGGTACTTTTAAGAGAAGTATACCTACTTAAGGATGTACAAAGCCAATATCTGACCTCACCTATTTACAATATATGTACCCAATAGGCTGGTAATGGGAGAGATCTGTTATCAGTTCATCATGCAAGGTTCCAATCCCACCCTAGTTAAAGATACGAAAATATTGCTTATCCCATATGGATTTCAGGTGGGGTATTATATGGTAAAACATTCCAAACATGTGAAGCAAGAAGGCCAAGTTCACTTGGAATATAGGTTTATGACAGGGAGGTACATAAAGAATTACCCCAAGGGATTAATTTCAAGGCACACTGACAAAGTGTTCTTAACCTGGCCATACTCTCATGAAAAGTGGGAGGATCAATTATTCACTAAGAATTACCAAGATTGGAAGGAAGTGGAAAATAGGAGAGCCAACAAAAACATAACTATATTTTCCTCTTTACCTATAGAAGAGAAAATCAAAATGGTAGATCTTGGAGTCTCTTCTAGCAAGGGAACTGATAAAGGGAAAAAGGAAGAAGAGGAGAGGGTCAAAGAATAAAAAGAGAAACAATATTTGCAAGCAGAGAAAAAAATAATATTGAAGGAACAAGCATACAAAAGAAGACTGCAGGAAGAACAAAGAAAGAAATAAGAATAGGAAGAAGCAAAAAAGGAACTGGCAGTTCTAAGGAAGGTAACATAAATGGATAAAAGGAAGCACGGGTTCATAATAAAAAGGAAAAAGCACCAACAGTAATAGGCCTGACAAACAGAATAAGAGTTGAAGAAAAAGAAGGAGCAAGAATAGGCTAATGAAATCAAGAGGAAACAAGAATAATAAGAGAAACACCATAAGAAAAATGAGTTAGAGTAGTTGGAAAAAGAGAAGGCAGAGAAGGAGGAGAAACTCAGGAAGGACCAGGAAAAATCATCCACTACCATGAAGCCTAATGAAGTTATTGACTAGAAAAAATATGAGGATAAAGGGGAAGATATTTTTGTCTCTATTATAAATGAAAATTAAAATAAAGAATAAACATCATCAAGCCCAGTAGATGAGAAGAAGGAGACAACAGAGGATGAAACAGAGTAGGACAATCACTCAAAAAGGGATGAAACTTCTCACCTTGATAAGTATGGCATTTCTCACCAATACAAAGATGACATCTCATCAAGTAGCAGTGAGAAGGATCAAGATCCACATGTTGGAAAAGAATAAGAGGTTCCCTTTCATGGTAATGAAGGAGGGGACACAAATGTTTAGGATGCTCAGAATAATCAAGATGGAAAGCAGAAGAATAACCAAAATGATGATATTATAATAGATGGTGGGCATGAAAACAATCATATTAATGACAATGTAACAGGTGGAGGAAGCACATATAATGGTCAGGAAAACAATCCGGATATCAACACCACTCCTGAGAAAGTTCCAAATAATGATGGTACACTAACAATCCATATGAAATTTTATTAGACAACTCATCAACCATGGGATAAAATAAAGGAGATTAAACTCGGGACAAACCCTAGGAGACTTCCATAGATGAGGAGAAGTCCATTGAGCAAGGCAAAGATACAGAAAGGATTCTCCAGCCAAATAACAAACCCAAGACCCTATTTTAGAACATTTTATACTCCTGGAAGCTTGAGAAATATATTTTCCTGGGGTGATCAAGACATCCCTCAACTAGTGGAGAAAGTGGTTGACTTAGAGTATTTTGCTTATGATAAAAAGATAATATACTAATTCAAGAGGTCTCATAGGAAAAGAAAGACCACATTGGATAGTGGTGTGTTGTGCATCTCAGAAGAGGTCATAATAGACACTAATAAATCCAATATGATCTAGCTCTATTCATTAGGTCTGGCCATCTCACATGCCTCATTTGACAAATAAATCATAGAATAAAGGGATTTGGAACAAGCCATAATTTAGATATCCTCCCAAACATCAAGTGTAATACTATCAGTAATATAGAAGGGTTGCAAATTTGAAGAAAGCCATGTTAGAAGAGCATGAAAAATTCCTTAAAGTGAAAAAATACTTAGTGATGAAAGTAGATTCCCTTCAGGAGGAATCCCTATTATTCGAAATTACCTACAAGGATGTGCTTCGATGGGAATAGAAGGGTGTCAATGCATTAGAAAGAATTGATTTCATCCAAGTAGTGAAGAAGGACAAAGGGGCAGAAGACCACAATATAGAGATATTATCAGATGAGGGGTTAGCTCAAATGCATTCAGCGACCAAACTTTGAGCAAAGATTGTGGATGAGCCAAGATATAGAGTGGAATAAGAATGGGAGTGTTTCCATTAGGTGTGGGAGAAGCTGGACCAATCAATGACTGACCTCTGATTACCAACTTTCTTCTCTCCTCTAGAATTTCAACCAAGAGATGCAGTATCAGTCAGTTTGCAACGATTGGTCAAAGAATACAAGGATGAGGTCAACAAAATAATTGTTTTGGAACAAGGGCATGTGAAAAAGTATTTCATCGATCATGTTAATATTATAGATTGGCTAGTGTATTTGACTGGTAGGATGTGTAAGTACACTCGTCAATTCTAGGACAATAAATAAGATTTAATTATGTTGATGGATTAGCATCAATTTCCTTTCGGTGACAGTTGTTCCAAGATTTGCAGACGTAGATGCGCATGAAATTCCAAGGGCACCCAAATCACCCAATTTTTCATGACTCATGTTGTTCTCTCTCTATTTTGATTCGTTGAGGTGGCTATATCTCTTAGTTTTTTAGATTTGTATAAACAAGCGCGAAGGCCCGATAGAATCGAAGTTTGGAAAAATATTTTTTTCTTCTTAGTGTATTAAAGAGTTATTTCTATAGTTAATAGTGAAGCTACATTGGAGCTTGGAATATGATTGGAAACACTATGTGATCTGCAATTATAGTGTGGATTGTTCTACATTCTATTGACCTTTTATCGATGTCCAGTAAGATGTTCTTTTGACCATCTTATCTTGTGAATCTTGAATATTATTCTCATCGGTTTCTCATTTCATTAAAATCAACATGTTGATATATGTTTAAAATTTATATCGATAATCAATAAATATGGAATTATTTCTTGGTAGATGAAAGGTCTTTAATGGGAAATTTACATGCATGTGTAACAACTACTATTAAGTCTTTTCCAGGGAATTATTTCTTGAAAGAATATATATCAGTTTATCTTCTATTTGTTATTATGTTTCTTATGAGAAGTTAGATTTAAGAGAAACTGTATTATTTTTCTCTATTTCTTTTACTTTATATGTTAACATAATTATTTCTTGTGAACCATTCCATATTTAACAATAATCACATTCTAAACCTATAGAAAACATTTCCCAAAAAAGTAGAGAAAGAACAAAGGAGATAAAACCGATAAATATTAAATCCCATCAAACGGTTACCAAAATATACTAGAATATTAACTATGGAGGATCATACCATTCCAAATGGGGAAGAGTCTAATTGTGCCCCATCCTTAGGTGTGATGCCTATTGTTGTGTCAAAAATAATCCATCCCCCTCAACACAGTTGTGCCCAGAGACTGGTTTTCACAACTAAACCTTATTTTTCTCTTTACTTGTTTATTTATTTATTTTTATTTAGGGAGAATAAATTTAGGATGGAAGAGGATCAAGAGAGTTACCCCCCTCATTAATAACTTCCATATCATATTGATGAAGTAAACTAGAAACAAATTCATCTTGATACATTGTCTTATGGTATAATTTTAGTCTTTGTCCATTAACGACAAATGAAATTACTAAACCATATATTTTTTTTATCTTTACAAAGCCATTATTGTTGTAGGTGAATCCCCCTGCAGACAAGTGGATTCCCTCTTGGTCTCTAAACTCCTAAGTCCAAGACATAAAATTGCTTAAAATGTACACTAACATACTTTTATATCTAATCAAGCTAACATACGAAGGAGAAGAATAAATATATCTACCTTATCAACGACGTTTGTCCCTACAAAGTCCAGGATGAGCTTCGATCCTGAGCTCCCTGATAGGTCCTGTAGAACAAACAAAGATACAATGGACTTCCTAATCTATTGAGATTAGCTCAAATATAGATCCATCTACTGCAAACAAACTCATATGGAACAAGCATAAGTTTGAAAGAAATAGGCCAAGCGTTGATTATTAGTGAGTGTTATCACTAAAATTTCCTCCGCAAATGGTTACTGGAATCCAGCATCTTCAAACAGCAATGAGTCCACCCATGGACCACAATTACCAAAAAAGAATTTCCAAAAGTTCCAAAACTATACAACCAATTATAAAATCAAGATGTGCTATGACTACAAAGGGCCCGCGCGCACATGCGCAATCAAGAAGCATAGAAAAAGTGCACATGCGCACGATGCATGAATGTGGACGTTAAAATCCATGCACACGTGAGAAATACACATTTATGATGTTGGTCGGCCTCCCACCCACTTCTGGTTCAGCTTCCAAGTCGATTTGGCATCCAAATCTCGACTGGATCCGGCTGGGTAGTTGGTCAAAGACCTAAAAGTGCCCTAAACAACCCCTTTTCACACTAAAAATTGGTTACACAATACCTCAAAGTGGTGCTATAAAACAAAGCCATGGGTGCACTACATTTTCAAGGAATTCATTTGTAAGGTTATGTTGTTGCTATTCTCTTGGGGAATCCTCTTTTCTCATAAAGAGCATACTAGCACCATTCCATTTGGGCAATCCACATCACCTCTTGAGTGGGTTAGCTTGGGATTCTTTCACCATTTCTTTCTAGTTTTCAAGTTGTAAGAAGAGCTCAATCTTGGGGGTCCAAGAGCCCTCCCTTGGAGGAAGAAGGGACCCAAATTCCCCTTTTCTTTTGTGTTTTATTTTCACTAATACAATCCTTTCCATTGGTGACATGAGTCTTGTTTGTTTCTTGTTCTTATGTCATTATGCACAATAGTTTAGTCGGTTTTCCTTTCCTATTTTAATTCTTAGCTTAGTCTTTTATGTTTATTCTTCTAACCCTTTCCTTTACTGTTGTCTTGCTTAGCTAACCCAACTAAGCTTGTAAACACCTATGTTTTTCTCATTTAGGTGACAAAAGAGGTGCAACAGATTGACGACTCATCTGGGGAAAGGTATCAATTTCCTACCCCATTTGGGTTATTTTATCTCTTCTTTTTGTTTACTTAACCTGCAGGTACCATAACCATCCCAGGCCGACCTACAGGAAGCCAAATTCAAAGTTGAGTTGAGAGAATTTTGTTCGAAATTTTCTTCACGGCTGTGTGACACTTGTGCATGGGTTTATTGGCCCACAGTTGCACATCGTGCGCACGTGTGCCAAAATCATTGTATTACTCAGCGCCTTCTACGCACCTATGCTCAAAAGTCTTTTTTAGTTCATGCATTGGCGCTCAATGCGCCTCTGTCTAGTCTGAGACCTGTGCACCTGTGCAGAAAAATACACATTGTAAGCCTTTTTGTGATTTGTGGAAGGCCCCTAACTTTCTTAAATATGATTCCATGGATGTTGTAATCTGCACCACACTTAGTTCCCTCTCCATATAAAGGGATTAGTTAAAACACATAGGCACTTAGGGGTTAAAAATCATTATTTTTCCTCTTTTTTCTTTTTATTTTCGCCACATGGATGGCTTGCTTTGACTATAAGTTGGAATCATTTGTAAATCACATATAAAACTTTCATTGGGACCAGAAATTGGATATCAATCGTTGAGTATGCTCTTCTCTTGCACTTCAAAGCGATCTTGAGAATCAGAAAGAGGTTGTAGGACAATTTCATCTCCCTTAAAAAGAAAAAATCTTTTTGAGAGGACAACACCCCCTCAGGACTCCTCTTAGTTTATTCTTCAAACATAACTTAAACTTGTAATGGGCCCATACATGCCCACATGCTACAAAGATAGGATAGTGTTGAAATTTACTTTCTTAGATTAAGTCACTAGGGAAGTTTAAAGGTTTTGTAATGGGCCCATACATGCCCACATGCTACAATCTAGGATAGTTTCAAAGCTTTCTTAGATTAAATCACAATAGGGAGTTAAAGGAATAGTAAGGACCCACATGTCCACATGCTAGTTTCCTAGGGACTTTAAAATTCCGCAAGGCTATACCAATGACACATAGTAACTTAGGTAAACAACACTTGTAAGGACCAAGTGAAGTCCACATGCAACAAGGTGACACCTAAATTATTAAAAAATTTCACACTTTCACTTGTTCACACACAAAGTCACTTCTCACTCACATAGTCTTCATCTTGAAATGTGGAGGTTGAAGTAAGTTTCCTCCAAAGGGATTCTGAAACACCCCACCCTTTTCTTGACGAAACTATCCACTCCCACTTAATTTCAACGAGGTTGGTTCACACCCCCAATCTCTCAAACAACCACATCTAATTTTTTTATAAAAGATCACTAAGTTTTCCTCCAGAGGAGATGCCAAAAGAAATATTTTAGTCTAGGTAGGATTTCGGGGATAGACATCCAACTAACTCCCCGTTATCTAGTTCTCACATTTTCAAAACAATAGAAGTTGTCAAATAGGGAACTTTAAATCCTCCAA
>SNQJ01S0013134.1:52010-62302 GCA_010110895.2 Picea sitchensis
CTTATGTGTTAAGTTCATGTATCTTCTTGTAAATGCTTATGTGTGAGGATATGTTCTTTAAATGGTTAAATATGTACTTTCAATAAATACACAACAACACAACCTGCAACAAATAAACCATCAAACTCACAACAAGAACAAGATGATAAAGGAGTTCACCCCCCTCCGGGCTACATCTCCTTGAGCCTCCATCAATGGACTTGGCTCTCTGGGATTAATTAGTAAAAATTTCTTTTACAAGATGCTGCTCAAATCCAATGGAAAAATAGACTGTACCATTGATATCAGAACACATAAAAATCCCAAAAATGACTAATAGAACTCTGAAAACGGATCATGGCTCATCCGGGCATGACCTCCTCTACATGTGGCCATAAGCTTCCCTGAGATTCTCTTTGGAAAAAACACCTGTAGAAGTCCTCAACAGCCTCTGAAACCTGTCCTAATGTGTTCAGATCATATCAATTAGCCAAAAATGATTATTCAATCACAGAAAACAAACATAGGCTCACCAAACCATGTCCTCAAGCAATGAGGGCTTCAAGCTCCCTGGAACTTGCTGAAACTTCAATGGTGAAAAACTTGCAGAAGAAGTCTTCAAATGGCTGTGAAAATAGTTCCAATGGATTCAGAACGTCCAAAAACCCCTATCTGGGCTTTTATGGCACCTCAATCGGCCAAACGATGAAGAAGTTAGGCCTCCTCCATTTTCCTCCTTCAACTTTGCTGGAACTGGCTCGCCAAAATGCACCTATGTGTGCATGAACCCAGAACACACGCTTATTTAAACGCAAAAACTTGGCACCGAGCATAACCGAAAAATGGATCAAACTGTCAAGCTGTTAGGCGCGCCCATCCCCTAACTGCCAAGGCCAAGGTCACATGGATCCTCCATACGACCGCGCTCTCATATAAAAAAGGGCCACATTTAAATGTAATTTAAATAAAATTAAAACCAAACTTTAAACAAGGTCAACCTTATGGCGTGTTGGAAAGGCGGAATTTGTGAAAACTTTGGTAAAGGGGGAGGTCTGGGGTTCAATCCCCACGGACTCCACAAATTTTTGAACTAACAAATCATAGACAATAAAGGGGTGCCATGTGGCAGCCCATGATTGGGCCATGTGGCACCATGCCATTTGCCCAAAATCTGCCACGTGTCACAATATAATTCACTCACTGTCAACCAATAAATGACTGCCACATCACCATCTTCCCTGTCAGCGTACTTCATGCCATGTCACTTGTACGTACATGCCACGTCATCATCCGTACGGACTGTACGGACTGCACAGTCAGCATCCATTTTTTTACTGTTTGACGATTTGGACAGATCGCTATATCTTTCGCTCCTGACGTCCGTTTGAGACGAAACAAATTACGTTGGGTTCATGATGACGAGGGCTATGCTCACGTCTAATTTGAGGCAATTATGAGAATGTTGATTTTTGGGCTAAAATTTGACCCCTGGTCCAGATTTTGATCACTCGCTGGCCCATCAACCAAGTGGTATGTAGACTAAAAATCAGGGTCCCATGCGACTTTCGAGTCCTTGGCCAAAGAATTTTTTACCTTCCTCCAATTACCAATACGCCATGACAATGGTCTTGAACTACTCTCTAATTTTAAACAAACCTCAACCACACATATTGATGATCACATTCACGAGTGGCGTCGACGACGTAGTTTGTGCAAAGAAAAAACCACCAAACAACAATGTTTTGATTGGTTTCTCAGATCAATTGTCTCTCACCTCGGTAAATATGTGGCTTCCACCTTCCCTCAATCCGAAGAAGAAGCCATCAACAAGGCTCAATAATATGACCTCATCTATTCACAATCAGGATACTTGTACACAGTACTTCCTGATCTCCCAAAACCCATGCCATTTGGCCAAGACAAACCTGGGATGTCTCACTCAGTAGACAGATTGATTGGTAACACTACACACCACAATCCACAACCCCCAAAACCACCAATGTATGGCACACCTCAATATCCGTCGGCATATGGAGGAATCCCTTATTATCCCCCACCCCCTTATCAATAACCATACCTTGTTTCCCTTCCTCCACCCATCAGTGGGCCACCGTCGACACCCACAATACGCCCACCTATCCAAACAAGTTCTGGTACTCCCTCTACCTTATCTTATACTCTAAGTACTAGAGAAAGCATTATGCCTTCCTATGTACCTTATGGATCATTACCACAACATAATCTGTACTTTCCATTTCCTAGCCCTCGACAACCCATGGCTCCACCACTAGGACCCCCTCTCGCTGGGGTTAATTTTGTTCAACCCTCTCCCATTAAGCAATATCAAACTTTTGAACAATTGAATACGGAAAATCCAATCCATCAGTCGAATAATGCCAAAAAGAAAGGAAAAAATTGGAACAATAACAACCCAGGTCAAGGAGGAAATCACCCCCAACAGAACCAACCTATTGGGGGATACCAAAATCAAGGGTCTCAAAACCCCCAGGGGGGAAACAATAATAGACGTCAAGGGAAAAANATAACAATAACCTTCGAACTAAATTCCCCTATGCCCTTTGGGGTGATTTTGGTCATTATACTCATGATTGCCCCCAAATCATTGATTTTAAATGGATGAAAGACTCAGTGAATGGACCACATCCTCCAGCACCGCCTACCCCTCAGCAGGCCCCACAACAATACGTGCAACAACCACCCCCAGCCATGCTGTAAAACCCCATTCCATACCAAGGAGTGATGAACACCCAACAGGACATGCAACCTACCCCACCACAGTTGGGACAATATCTCAATCCAAGCAATCTTGTAGATCGTACTATCCTCCTCACTAGTGAGGAAGAAGTCCTTCTACAAACACGTAGTCATCAATACAGTGCACCCTCTGAATCTCCTTCCATTCCCCCAGAAACAAATCCAACACCAACGGGACCCCCTTTGATGATCCCTCGCCTTAACACGACAACACCTCCTTGCATCCCTCGCATCCCATTGCGTAGGAATGTCCACAACCCTCAGGCTAGGGAGGCTCATAATTATAGTTTGGTCGATGACTTGGCACAATCCCCAGCTTCCATGTCAGTATTAGAAATACTTCAAACTTGTCCCACTCAGTGAAAGTCATTACTTTCCGCCTTAGGGGCAGTCGACCCTGCAGATACTCAACTCATCACATTTGATCTCGACAGTGAAGAACCTCACCTCCCCGTTGTCATCTCTTTTCAAATCCCCATTAAAAGTTGGAACATTACAGTTCATCGGTGCATCATTGATGAAGATGCATCCACATGCATCATGTCCAACTCTGTATGGCAGAAACTTGGGTCCCCCAAAATCATACCATCTTCCATTACCTTAAGAGCTTATGACAAACGACCATCTTCTCCTGAAGGGCTCTTCCAAAATGTCCTTGTAGAACTTGGGGGCAAGACCATTCTCATTGACATTGAAGTTATCGATGCCCCACTCGATTACAATATCGTGTTCAATCGTAGATACATGTACGCTATGAAGGAAGTTGTCTCTTCCGTCTTTCAAACCATGATGTTCCCCCATAATGGGAAGATCATTACCATTGATCAAGTCTCACATTATGAGCCTAACCCTTTTGCCAACATCGATAACATTCTCCATTTCATCCATACTAATCTTGAGACATACCCACTCATCAAAATGGGGCCCAGAATTTTCAAAGACCCATCCTTGTTAGGAACTTACCATGGTGCACCACTGCTCATTCATCCTTCCAATTAGGTATGTGTCATCTTGTCCAAAGGAACTAACATGGAGGATACCCTTCCTCCCATTGAGGCTTCTCTTATATATGACGTCCCACTAGTCGCAAAGCTCCTCCCTCAAGAATCTCTTACAAACTCGTCGACTCCACTAGTTCACAATTTCACCTCACCCCAAGGCCATATCCTAGTTTGGGAGACAGTTCCCCAGGCCATTACCCAAATCCCCTTCTTTTACCCTCCACCAGGTGTACAGGCTTTCCAGGTCACTGCAACGCTTACCCTTCCTAATATGGTGTTGGCAATCCCAGTTTGGTATTTACATCCACTTGAGATGGTTCCTCAACCATCCCTCCCTCCCCAAACAGAAGGAATCTCGATGGATATTCCCATACTAACTCCCACCATACCCCCTACACCCCCACTCACTAAGCCCCCTTCTACAATTGGGGGCAGGCAAAAGAAGAAGGAGCCCATAGATCCACTTCCCCCATGCGTCCAACCTCCTTGCACACTATGCGAGAGAGATGGATACCCCACTAACAAATGCCCATCTCTCCCCGAGTTACGTAATCTCATCCAACTCCCTCGAGCACCACCACTGCTCATCGCTTCCTCTAGTATTGCCACTATCTCACAAAACACAAGTAACAAAGGACTGTGAACCAAATTCGCATGCGCCATATGTTCAGAATAAGGCCATTACACACACCACTGTCCAACGTTACCTCACTTCTGACAGACACTAACAGTTGTACGCTAGATATTTCAGCAAACACCCACCCCAACTCCTGTCACCGACATCCATTATGTCACAACATCAGTCAACGAACGTATGAGATTCCCTTTCTCTCTCTGTGAATCCTTAGATCATTTCACATATCAATGTCCTATGATCATTGAATATAGGCAATGCCAAGTGACCCTAATTCAAACTCCTACACCCCCTACAGAATCGATGATTAACGCTACCCCATCACCAAAGATTCTTCATATTATTTCTCCCGAGACAGAAGCACTACTGACTCCTCCATGGTTCTTGGATGACTTATACGAGGATTTACCCCCAAATCCCCCCAATTCCCCCATTCATTTCCCCACAAAAATTTTACGCCCAACTACCATTTATAACCCTCAGTATCTCGATATTTGGTTTATGTTGAGCGAACCATCACAATCTCATTGCATCATTCCCCCTTCTTCTTCATCACCAGAAGACAACCACATGGTGACAGTCACCAATATCACTCTTTTAGATCCCTTGTATTTTCGATAATTCCATTGTGATGAGGACATACTAGAGGAATTAACCACCCCCGACTACCCATGCGATGCACTACACCACAGAGTGCTCTTCCTTTAACAGGAAGCCTTCATGGATCCTAACCAAAACCCCATATACGTAGTTGAAACCAAGGATTTTATCCCATAAGGGAATATCAACTGATTCAACAACCCTATCCCTACCCTTGATTCTTTTGAAGAAGGCAATATGGCCAACATTTCCCCTGCCATCAAAATCGATATTTCCAAAAAAAATGGAGTCATTGAGGAAATCACCATTGGTGTCGCATGCACTCCTGAAGAAATCACCGCCTACAAAGCCCTCTTCCAAGAATACTGGGATATTTTTTCCTAGTCATACATAGAGATGTCTGGCCTTGATCCCTCTATTGTCAAACATCGCATAGACACCTAGCCTGATGTCACACCGGTTCGCCAAAAACAACGATCGCTACACCCATCCAAAGCAGTGGCCATCAAAGTCGAGATTGAAAAATTACGCGTTGTTGGGTTCATCTACCCCATCGCCTATACCTCATGGGTCTCCAACCCTGTCCCCATTAACAAAAAATAGGGCACCATCCGTGTATGCACGGACTTTCGCGATCTCATTCACGCCTGTCCCAAAAACAACTTTCCAACACCCTTCATCGATCAAATTATCGATGACTGCACAGACCACGAGGCTTTATCCTTCATGGACGATTTCTTTGTCTATAACCAAATCCAAATCCATCCAATCGATCAATACAAGACCACATTTACCACCCCTTGGGGTACTTTTGCATATCGTGTCATGCCTTTTGGCCTAAAAAACGTTGGCACAACTTTCCAATGGGCTATGACACACATTTTTCATGATCTAGCTCATATCATCCTCGCATACTTGGACAACCTCACAGCTCGATCCAAAAAACACACTCAACATCTTGATGATTTACGAATCATCTTCCAAAGGTGTCGTTAGTACAACATCTGCTTGAACCCCCTCAAGTGCGTGTTCTGCATCACTTTCGGGCGCCTCCTCAGGTTCATCATTTCCAAAAGAGGTATTACCATGGATCCCCTCAAAGTTCTAGCCATCACAGAAATTCCACCTCCTCAGAATTTACGCCAACTCTAGAGCCTACAAGGAAAAGATAACTTTTTACGGCAATTTGTCCCAGACTATGCCACTCGAGCACACGGTTTCCTTCACTTACTATGCCATGACATCCCATTCCACTAGGATGAACATGCCCAAAAAGCTTTCGACGATCTTAAAATGGCACTCTCCAACGCCCCTTTAATTAGTTCACCCGACTATAATCGTGACTATATCCTCTACATATCACCCTCAGCCGTCTCAGTAGCAGGAGTTCTCATTCAAATAGAAGATGATGATCGTGAGCATGTCATTTACTACATTAGTAAGAACCTCTCAGGGCCACCCCTGAAATACAATCACGAAGAGAAACTAGCCCTTGTAGTCATCCTCGCAGTCCAAAAACTGTGTCATTACATTCTGCTTCACACAACCAAAGTCATAGCAGATTCCAACCCCATGCAATACTTGCTCAGTCATCAGCAAGTTAACGATAAATTTGCCCGATGGATCATTATCCTTCAAGAGTACGATCTCGAATTTTCAACACCTAAGAGCAAGAAAGCTCTCATCCTCGCCAAACTCGTCACAACATTCCCCTCCGATACTACCAGTTCCCTCGTCAATACTGACTTCCTCGATGAACATCTCTTTTACATCACTTTGGATGATCCTTGGTACGGTGATCTCCTCGTCTACCTCCGAACCCAAAAGTTTGGTAACCACCTCTCATGAGATGATCATTGACGTATTCTCCATCAGGCACCCCGCTATCTCCTCATTAGAGATATCTTATATCGACGAGGGGTCGACACCATACTCCGTCGATGCTTGACTATTAACGAAGTCGATCGATTCTTGAACGAATGCCACAGCGACACTTATGGGGGGCACCTTTTGGGGATGTACACCGCTACGAAAATCATCCGCGCATGTTACTTTTGGCCTACATTATTTCACAATTGCATTCTTGTTGTGAAGTGATGTAATAAATGACAGCTTTATGCCAACAAATCACGAGCACCACCTGCTCTTCTACACCTAGTCATTACTGCAGGCCCCTTTTGTAAATGGGGCATCGAATTCATGACATGCAACCCTCCATCCAGCAATGGACACAAATACATTGTCGTCACAGTCGACTACTTCACAAAGTGGGCTGAAGCCATGCCTACCTTCAACAACACCTCTGACACCGCAACGTGTTTTTTCTTTAATCACATCATATCCCGCTTTGGAGTACCACTCTAACTAGTCTCTGATCACGAGAAACATTTCGAGAATGATATTTTTGTCGAACTCTCATCCCGGTTAGGATTCTCCCACGAGTTCGCCTCACCATACTACCCTCAGTCCAACAGACAGGTCGAAGTAGTTAACAAGGTTCTCAGGACCATGTTGCAGTGCACGGTTAACAAACATAAGACCAATTTGCATCATATGTTATTTTCCGCACTATGGGTTTACCGTATGACCGTGAAAACTGCCACTGGTTTCACACCATTTCATCTAGTCCACGGGATAGAGGCCACTCTTCCTATCGAGTGAAAAATTTCCACCTTACGCACTGCAATTGATCTATTACCTGACACTCCTCCAATGGAGTAGCATTTGTTGAACTTAGATTCCCTAGATGAATATCGTCGATCTTCATTACAGAACAATGAGGCAGCCAAAAAATGGTCAAAATCCACCTTTGATCGTCATGTCAACCTTCGCTCATTTCACGAAGCCAACCTCGTCCTTGCTTACGATATCGCTCACGATACCCTCGACCATGGAAAATTCGAGTCACTATGGCATGGCCCTTACATTATCCAACATTTCCTCACTAAAGGTGCATACATCCTGGCTTCCCCTGAGGGCCTCTCTCTCAAAGAACCCATCAACGGGTTGTACTTAAAGAAATTTTACGCCTGAGCATAGCCATTATACACTAGGTTATTTCTTTTGTAGTGATTTTAATCTTTTTTCCATACCTCATGTCTAAACTATCATTTGTATTTTGACAAATGCCTCCTCCAGCGGCCTACCACATCGGTTACACCGACGACACCAGTCATTGGACACAGAATCTCGCTTCGGCTACTTGGGCCCTCTATTCCCCCTCACATGAATTGCTCCACTCCAGCGGCATATGTTTGGGCTCAGAAACCAACAACCAATATGAGTACACTTTCATCATTGGTTTCCTCGCCGATGCCATCCATCATCATATTCGTCACCTTAGCATCTTACTTGAATACCAACTAGTCATCCTCCAACTCAACAATCTGTACCGTGTCCGCATTCCTTGTCTTTTTTGCAAATACCTGCAAGTTAAACTTTTATCTCGACATTTTGATTTCATTACATTTACACATATTCCAAGAAAATTTAATCAAATCACAAATAACATGGCTAACATTGTACTAGATTGTCATATATCATATCAAGACACCTTTAGACACACATAAACCATCGGAAGTCTTTCACAGCATATAGATTAGACATCATAAACAACATTAAAAAAAATCCTCACACACATATGAACATCACAAAGATCCCACAATGTATATCCATCTCTCTCTCTCTCTCTCTCTCTCTCTCTCTCTCTCTCTATATATATATATATATATATATATTGGTCAACTGTGCCATTAAAATNATACAAAATCCGTAGGCTAGTGAACCACCTCGGTACAAAATTGGTATCACCACACCCAATGGGCTCACCAGCCTATATCACATACAAAAATACATACAGAGACACTCATGGTGCCTCTAGCGCACCATCACTTGGCCCTCCCTCAGGAGGTGGTGCCCCACCCGCTATCGGTCCCTCTGGACCTGGAGGTAGCCGCCTAGTCATTTCAGCACCCACTATTGTTGCTCTCAAATCCCTGGGCCACTTTCCATCCTTAGCCCCTGGGTGACATTTTTTTTCTCATATTACACTCAGGTACGCATGATTACATTATTGAATAACTACTCTATGATATTTTTTTCAGATATCGTTCACGTTGGGTATTCATTTTTCATGTGTGCAGGTACTTATTCATCATATCTCAGCAGTCTCCCTTCAAGTATATTATCAACACTGGCATGTAGTCTTTCCCTCTGAATATCGAAATGCATTTTCCAATTACACCCTCCGATATTTTCCTTTAGGATCCCTACATCTGGCTCTGTAGTACTGCCACCTCCATTACATTTTGGGTACTGTCACGCAGTATCACTCTCCCCCACATGAGTTGTCCCATTCATAGCCCCCCTCGGCACTTTGACACTCATGTTGTTCTCAACCTTTATGGATGGGAGTCCCGATAGTATTACATCATGTCGCGAATCAGCCACATACTCCTTCTCCTCATTTGCTAGCCTACCCAATGGACTCCCAAGGCATTTCCTCATAGTTTTATTTTGAATGCACTCCCGTAGCACCATTTACCATCCATTTCATCCACCGCCGGTTTTGCCCATCTTCAGATTGCCCTCCATACATTGCCCTACTACACAAAACCTGCCTATGGGGCCCCAACCCTCCACTTGTTTTTTACACCAACTTGCGCCATCCTCAGGCCAAGCCATGTTACCCTGGGGCACCCATTTCTGTATCTACATTATTATCTCCACTGATTTTTTAATTCTTTTTGTAACTAAGCCATTGTTTCCAGCATTTTACATAGCTTTTTGTTGTCACCTTTGGCGACCTTCTTGGAAAACGCAACCCATGTCACCCTTGGTTGGGGCATTCCTTATCACCTACTCATGTTGACATCATCCATAAACTCTGAGTATATCACAGGCCACCTACCTCTACTCTCTGAGTTTGTTCACTTTGTCCTACCTCTGGCACAACTTATCCCATGTCTCATTGTCCCCCTGACACTCGACCTATTTGAATGGTTGCGACCACTTATACTTCACATATATCCCCAACCAAGGGAAGTCTTGAGTCTCCATGCATATTGAATTCATCCATGTACCTCCTCAGTTCCTGACCTCACCTAGTGGATTTCACGAATCCCTTTGCTTCTTGGAGTCTATAATGTCCCCCACCTCTTAGAGAGGTAATGAGGAGACTCAGTGGCTTGGGCACCCCCACTAGGTCATAGTCTCACACTGAAGGGGGGAAAAGTCAAGTAGTTAAAAGTTATATTTTTAAGTTGACTTAAGAAAGGAAAAGGAAACGGAGTAAAAGATAACTC